>JARFJB010002464.1:152500-160000 GCA_036346205.1 Vesta saturnalis | reverse complement strand
GCATATCATGGTTTAAACCATAAGATCGTGGAGCCTATGCGCGCCCTGGCAAACGAATTACTACTGCAAGACTGGGAGCATACCAACGCCAAAGATGTATGCGGTACAAGTGTTGAAATGTTTGAAATAGATCCCCAGCCACAAGAATGTGTTTCGACTTGTATGTGCTTTTAATCAGCTACCGCGACACGCACCTGGACCTTGTGCAATTATTGTGAACACGGATCCTGAAAACAAACCAGGTCAGCATTGGACTGCTATCTACATTGACGAGAATGGTAACGGGGAATATTTTGATTTCTTTGGACGACTCCCGCTAGGTTACCATTTACGTTTCCTTGAGAAGGATTCTAGATGGTTCCGCTACAACAAAACGATGCTGCAGGATTACCATTCGGATCTGTGTGGACTTTATACGATAATGTTCTTGTATTGGGGTGGGTGGGTGGGTGGGCGCGTGCGTGCGTGCGTGCGTGAGTGCGTCCGCGCGTGCGTGTTTGTGAGTAATTTAACATACAAATAAATCAGGCATAATGTTTTCGAATGTATAGATGCTGACAACTTAGATAAAGAATCTACCTGTATAAAAAAGCGCTACTGCATCAGGGTAGAAATTATTGTTTTCATCTAACATTTAGACATCAATGCATTTTTTTGCAGTAGCAAAAAATTTTTAAATATTTGTAAACACATTAATTAACACGATGATGGCGGCTCATTGCTACTTTGCGGTTGTATAACTGTTTAATAATAATAACTGCATTCCATAAAAACAATTTTATCATACAGGTGAAATCCTTTAAAATGTATGTTGTAAATAACAAAACATCGTTTTATATAAATTCATATAAGGTGGCTCTAAGTAGTCTTCGAATGGGAAAGGTAAAATACGAGTTGCAGTAAGGTGATAGAGATAATTAGGTTTGTATATTTACATTCTACAAATTACTTAATGATGAGAGAAAACCAATAGCCAGTTTTATATCAACTATTCATAAGTAAAAAACCACAAAACGGCTTTAGCGAACTGTATAAAAAATATTTCAATATTTAGTTTAGGTCTCCAACACAGTTATTATTAGAACAGTCGAAAGAAAAGCACACTCTGCATCAGCTCTTATTCTACTCGACCTCTACTCATGTGTTTAGTTAATTAGATAAAGGTGTGTGTGTTACGCTATTTTTTAATAAATTAATTAATAGCATTATGCGGTACGTACTTGTTGGTTTTAAATTTCGTAGTTATTGATTCGCATGTAATAATAAACCGTTAAAACCTTTTGTCTTTTATTTTCGTTATAGCAATTTGGTATTTTGAACAGTGGCTGATTTTGAGTAAGCTGTAATTAATTAAACTAAATCAGTATTTTTGAACTGTAATCTGGTTTTCATAAACTGTAAGGTGTGATCTGTTTTTTATTGAGATTGATTTAGTTGATTGATTTGTTTGTTTGAGAAAGAAGCCGAGACTGAGAGAGAGAGAGAGAGAGAGAGAGAGAGGTGCATGATCAACTTCTCTCGCAGAAAATGTTCTGTACACCACTAGATGGCGCCACAAACATACCCTAATTAGTCCTACCGCTAACTGACGCTACCTTTATTACAGACAAAATATTCATTAATTCATACACCTAGATGGCCCTATAAGCAAATTCAAGTTTCGCAACAAGGGCGTCACGACAAGAGGGCGCAGACCTAACACAGGTTCTTACAGCTATCTTACAAGTTAGCATTAGTACCTCTTATTAGAAAATTTCAAATTTCCCACCGTAACCATTGCAGAGCCTTAAGCCTCCAATCAGAGCTCAGAAGCTGGGCGGGGCTAAGAACCAATCAGAAACTAATCAGGTGAAAGGGACTGTGCTTGAGACCTCCATTCAGAACATTGTATGCGCACGCATTTACCTACCTTCCAGGAGCTGAACTGCCAGAAAGGCTCTTAATACAACCAAATTAGGGTGAAAACTCCATCAAGGACTGAAAATGGTCCTCGAAAAGAAGCCATAAAAAGGAGTGAACTGACAAAAAGGTTCTTAACACAACGAAAAGGGCTCTAATTAGAATGACAATTCCATCAAGGGTTGAAAATGGCCCCCGGAAAGAAACCATAGGGGTGAAAAAATATGATCTTCACGTGGGCATATAAAAAAAGTGAAAGTTAAAGTATCCCAGGGGCGACGTCACAAAAATCCAGGATAGATTATAACTCTTTATGCTCTATTATTTTTTTAAAAACGAATTACTTTGTCTTTTTTATTTTTATAGTTAGGTTCATTATTTTTGTGATTTTTTGGTTGTTGGAAGGTTATAATTTTTTTAACCTTAGTTTTTATTATTTTTGCAAGTTTTTATGTTTTTTTCACGGGAAGAAAGTTTGCGTGCGAGCGCGAGGAAATAAACATATCTTTTATAAACTAAAATCTGCCACGAAAAAAGAAATGCGTGTGGCAACGCTAAATAAAATTGTGTCATCTAACATGGACACCTACAGGTAAGTTCAAATCAAAATCTTTCAGGTATTTTTAAAAAATATTCTAGAAAAGATGAAAAGAGTGTGTAAAAATGGTAAGTAAATATAAGTTGGGTTAGAACAGTTCACATCAAAAAAACTTTGGGGTTGAAAAGTGGGTTGTTTTTTAAAAAGAACAGTGGCAAAACCAACAACGAAGTATGAAAATGTAAACTTTCGCCATTATCACACATAATAAAATACTTATCTTTTTTGGGTTTTTTAATGGTGTATTTTAAATTATACAATCTAAACGTTTCGATAACACTTACAGTTATCTTCGTCGGTAGTAATATTTGTTAAAAATTGTTAAAGACGTTGTAAACAATTTTGTCAAAGTTGAAAAATTAAAAACTACGAATTATTTAATTTTTTCAGTAATTGGAAAAGACTCCATGAATTATTAGAAGAAACTGAGAATTTAGATTCGGATAATGACTTACCTAACGAATTAATTGTTTTTCCGTCCGAAAATGCGAATAACGAAAATACAGGCGAGGACTATGGGGATGAAGAAAATGCTCCCATAATAATCTTCCAGGAAGTCAACTACGTACTCAAGTTGAAGTTTCTAGTAGGGCTGATACTAAAACACATCTTCGGGTAACAGAAGAATTCGATAGTGAGAACCGTTTACCATTGTTTACTTTTGCTCAAGGAATTAACCAAGTTGTAAAGACAAAGCGCGTTTATAAAAGGAATAATTTTCCTCTTTTCCAACCTGTACGTGGGCCAAAACAATTACCTAGTCCGGTTGAAACGTTTTTTTTTTCGATGATCGTGTTATCACATTGTTGGGGTGTATTTTTCAAATATGTACGCTAATTCACACAATTGTAATGGCGATATTACTGGCAACGAATTTCGGTGTTTCATAGGAGTTTTGCTACTTAGTGGCTAATCGTGCCATCCAAGAAGGTCGATGTATTGGGAAAATTCAAAGGACACGAATAATATTCTCGTTTGTGAAACAATATCTAGAACCCGATTCAATTTTATTATGCAGAATATTCATTGTTGCGACAATAATAATTTAGTCGCAAATGATAAACTTTCAAAACTTCAACCTCTATCGAATAAATACAAAAATTTAGGTCTAGGACCTAGTGTTGATTTAGAATTTGCTGAAGTTCATAGAAATAGATATTCTGATGTTGTTTTTCATTTATATTTTGACAATTCTTTTAATTCCCTACAATTCCTGGAAAAATTCTGGAGCTAAAAGGAACTGGTATAATAAGAGAGAATCGTGTCGATAAAGACTGTCCTCTGTCCCACTCAACTATCATGAAAGAAAGAGAACGAGGTGCTATAGTATTCGTTACATCGGATATTAAAACTACTAGTTTGTGCAAGTGGTTTGACAACAGTGGAGTAAGTCTGTACAGAACGCAGATAAGAGGCAAAAATTGGTATTTTCCGCTCATTTGCCATTGCTTAAATATGGCCCTACGAAATTCATGGCAGCTGTAAAGAATAGGAGGTGGCAAAAAAAATCACTTACGATTTAGACAATCAGTTGCTACATCCATTTTGGAAACTTATAAAAAGAACATCAAAATGAGGTCAACCCGCGAATCTGCATGAAACTTCCAGATACGATAGCAGAATGGACCCACTTGTGTGGTATTTGCTTATTTACGAACGTAACCTTGATTTTATCGCAAAGAATTTTTGTATAACCACAGACTGTGAGGGCAGTGGCGTGCCCCTGGTTTCTGATTGTTGACGGACATTTTGTGAGCGTGGCTTGTCGGTTATCTTATCGGCCATTTCTGTTGTGGTGGGAAACTTGAAATTGTATTCGAATAAGGGAGCTTATACCATCTCATGAAGCAACTATAGGTCTTCTGAACTAGCTTTTGGGGCTTCGCTTCTTGACGGCGTCCATCGACACCGCCCAGAAATTATGACCCCTAAAAAATGCACCGCCACTGGTTGAATTTTGCTCATTAACAAATGACCTTGATTTTATCGCAAAGAATTATTTAATAACCTCAAACTGATTGGAGGGCAGTGGCATGCCCCAGGTTTCTGATGGTTGCGGTCATTTTGTGGGTGTGGCTTGTCGGTCATCTTATCGGCCATTTTTGTTGTGATGGGAAATTTGAAATAGTATAATATAAGGGAGCTTACACTATGTCATGAAACAACTGTAGGCCTTCTGAACTTATTTCGGGGCCTCGCCCCTTGACGTGGTCCATCGACACCGCCCAGAGATTATAACCCCTAAGAAATGGACCGCTAGTGGTTGGATTTTGTTAACAAACTTGTCTTAGATTTTGTGGTAGAGAATTTTTGTATAGCCGCAGGTTGTGATTGGAGGGCAGTGGGCGCTCCTGATTTCTGATTATTGGACCTTTCTGACGTCAGCTCAATCTCAATCAAATCACTCCTAATCAAATCAATCTCTATCAAGTCCTAAAGTAGGTAATATAGAAATAAAGTCAAGATAAAGTACCTAACGGTTTTCCCCAATCAATAATATAGAGTAATTATGTAATTATGTTATGTAACCGCAATAACACCCTTGTCGGCCATTTTATTTTGTCGGTACTGGCGGGAAATTTAAAATAGTATTCTAATAAGGGGACCTTTATACTATCTCATAAAGCAGGTATAGGACGCCGTACGCCCCCTTGGTTTCTGGTTTGTACCAAATAAACGTAGTATACAACTTTTATACCTATCAATCATCGTCTTTTCAACTTACAGCTTGCGAAAATCACCTTGTAAGCCTCTAGTCATTAAATAAAGTAAATAAAATAAGTGTAAGGTTTAAAATGAAAAAACGGTCACTAACCAGGGTTGTTGCCGATAATCGTATTGAAAGAACGCGTTGACAGGGTAAACAGCTCATTTTTGTTGCTTACAGTCACAACACATTCACTTTCAACGTCTTGTTTATAAATGAATAATATAAAGTACTTAAGGGCCTCCAGTAATCATTAACTTAAAGTAATTCTTTCTGGATTTTCCCAGTTATGTATCCACAATAACATCCTTTCACTGTTCAATCGCCTCGGACGTAGTTGGAAAAACTCGGTAATTAGTTAATTATTTCAAAAGCAATCAGACCTTGAAATTACATAAAAATAGATAAATCGACTTCACTTCCAATTTTGTTAATTGCATTTGCCAACTTTATTCAATCTAACAAAAAACAAACAAAAACAATGTAAACAAACACAAAAACAAGATGCAAGCCCAGAATATTGATCTGCAATCAGCTTCGGTCATCCTTATTCGTATTAAAACAAAAACAAAAACAAGATGCAAGTCTACGATGATTTGAAACCAGTTTCTTCCAGCCTTATTGTTGTGTATAGCAGAACCTGATACTTAATTCTCTATTTGAATACAGCATAATTACAGGATGTTGTATTTAAAAACAGAAATTTTAAAACTAACCGCAATTGACAACACTGTAATGCTATTCAAGCATTATAGATTGGCTCCTATAAAAGTTGGTTTTAGAAAACACAATCACAAACACAATTCCCATCCAAATCACAAGCACAATAACAAACACAAACACAAGTACAAACACACGCACAAGAACCATCTCACGAAAAAACACTAGCACAGACACAGACAGACACAGGCGCAAACGCGCAAGCACGCAAACACAAACGCGAAAACACGTAAATACACACACGCACGCGAAAACACACAAACACGAAAACATGCAAACGCGAATAAACACAGACAAGCAATCAGTAAAACATTCAAACACGAAAACACGCAAACGCAAAAACATGCAAATATGCAAACACGTAAACATGCAAACACACAAAAACGAAAACAGGCACACCACAAAACGTGAAAACATGCAAAAACACACCAATACGCAAAGTCGCAATCACACAAACACGAAAACACGCAAACGCAAAAACAGACAAAAGCGAAATCACGCAAACCGCGAAAACACACAATCACGCAAACACACAAAAGCGAAAACGTAAAAACATACTAACACGCAAACACACACAACGAAAACACGCAAACATGCAACACGAAACTGGCGCGCAAACACGCCAACGCGAAGCCACACACGCACACCTGTCACGACACGCAACACAAAAACGCAAACGCGAAACACAAAGTTAAAACGCAAACACTCAAAAGCGAAATGCAAACACACAAACACAACAGAAACTCACAAAACACGAAAACTCGCAACAGCGAAAACACAACATGAAACGCGCAAACAAACATGCAAACGCGAAACACACACACACACGACACACAAACAGCAACACACAATCACGCATAAAGCGCAAAACACCAAACATGCAAACAGCAACCGCAACACAGCGAAACACAACACAACAGATGAAACACGCAAACACACACACCACGAAAACTGCAGAGCGACACACGACACAAACACGAAACACATACGCAAACACGACACACACGAAAACACGCAGAAGAACACACACACACGAAACACATCAGAACACGAAACACGCAAATGCGCAGACACGAAACACACACAGCAGCGAAACACCAAACATGACACGTAAAACACACATGGAACCACGCAAACACGCAAAGCGAAAACACGACAACACGAAACACACGAGCGAAAACGCAAAATGAAAACACGAAACAAACAAATTCAAACCGAAACACGAAGAACACGCAAACTAACACGGCGAAACGCGACGAAACATGCACACAAATCTCACGCGAAACGAACCAATACCGAAAACAAACGACGCCAAACACGAAAAACACACACGCAAACACAAGCGCGAGAACACAGACACCCAAACACAGGACGTACCCGAAAACCGCCAACCCTCTCCCCCTCTCTCTCTCTCTCTCTCTCTCTCTCTCTCTCTCTCTCTCTCTCTCTCTCTCTCTCTCTCTCTCTCTCTCTTCTCTCCTCTCTCTCTCTCTCCTCTCTCTCTCTCTCTCTCTCTCTCTCCTCTCTCTCTCTCTCTCTCTCTCTCTCCTCTCTCTCTCTCTCTCTCTCCTCTCTC
>JARFJB010002464.1:0-142500 GCA_036346205.1 Vesta saturnalis | reverse complement strand
TAGCTAAATGTATAAATATTATAATGTCAAAGGCAAAAATGATTTAAGATGCGGTAATTGTATGAAATTGGTTAAATTATAATACTTCCATGAAAATTATACTTTATTATTGTGAAAAATCGTAATCAGTCTTACAATATTAACAATTAGAACATCTTAATTCTTCAGAACAGGGTTGATGAAACTATCATTTTATTAAACATAAAAAACTCAAAAAGTAAAATAAAAACAGTCGTAAAAACCTCTAATAGCTACGTTAACAAAAATAGTAAACTTAAGTAATATTATAAAGAACGCTTCTATTGCTACTTTTATTGCACATTGTATGCACTTACATAAACTGAAAAAGTATACATAGATAATGTACGAGGTGTGACTTTCGTAAAATTTGGTTTAGGCAAATGTAAAACAACATCTCTAAAATCAGTGCTTGCTTGATCTTCAACATCAGGAAAAACAAAAATCTTTGATTTTTTCTGAGCTATGATACTTTGTATTCAGTCAAATTGTATTTAGAAATGATTTTGGCCACATCATGAACTACAGATTTTTTCTTTTCAAATTTAATAAGAAGGAAACCCCCAACATTTATGTTTTCAGAATTAGGAATTTCACATTCTTCTCCACTTCCTACGTCTGACTCTTCGTCATCGTCATCATCATTTAATTTTAACTCGTTCTCACTGGACTCCGAATCTGACGTTGGCTTCAAACGAGGACAGACTTTTTTTCTTTTTAGGTTTTTTAGTTTCTGTAAGTCCCAATAAATTCCTTGCTGTTTTTAACTCCTTTGCTTTTTGCTTCATCAATTTAACTTCTCGTTTTCTTTCTTTTTCATCGTGTAGCATTTGTAGCCGATTTTTTTCAGGTGTGTCAGTAAAAACCCTGGATTTTCCTTTTTCTCTTCGCATCTTGGATGTCTTTTCATTAAAAATCTTTTTAGGATATGGTCGTGCAGCTGCTGGAGATGTTGTGTTATTATTAGTCTGAAAGCTTGACGGCCTAGCCTTTTAAAGCAGTGAAACGTTGATAGGTGGGACAATATTCGCAGATGTACCAAAATCCGATCGGTTATCTAAAGGATCTGTTTGTGTCTCGCTTCTGTTACAGATTTCATCAATAATTTCACCATTTTGACTTCTTTCCAGCTCCATAAAATCTACTTCCTGTCTCTCTATTTCCTGATTATTTTCTTTGTGTTCTTCTTGGGAACTCTCGCTAAAAATTTCTATAGGTGCAAAATGACCTTTCCCAAATGCAAGTCTATTGAATGGCCAAATTCCTGGCTTTGAAAAGCCGCTTGTGATGTTTTTGGGTGTTAAAGATTCCAAAAAGGCAGATTTTGAAAGTTCGGCTATGTTATATATAGATAAAGTCTTACCAATATTTCGAATGTGCCAATCATTAAAAGCTATTTTTAGTTTGCTTTTAAATTGACCAAAAACACTGACATCCAGTGGTTGCAACTTGTGTGACATGTGTGGTGGCAAAGAATGATAGACAAGTTGACAGCTTCAATAGAAATATGTGACTCGTGGTTGTCACAAATAATTAGCATCTTTAGTGCATGAAGTTTGTCGTTGAATATGTTGAAGAACCTGTATGTACAATTCAGCTGTGATCCACCCGCTCCTGTTTGCCAAACCAAGGCTGCCTCGGGGAGCCGCATTTAAAAATGGGTCTTTGAAATGGTCACGAGGAAAAACATAAACAGGAGGAAGAGCAGCACCGGTTGCTGTCACTATTTCACAAAATGTCACTAGTTCTCCACGTTCAGCTGACACGATTTGTCCTACTTGCCTCTGTGTTTTTTCTGTAAAAACTGTAGGCGTTGGTAAGACCGTGTTAATTCCTGTTTCATCCAAATTTACTATACGGTCAGGAGTGAATTTATAGCGTAACACGACAGCCTCAAAATTATCAAAAAATTCAGCCACTGCGGTCTTATTAAAGGCAAAACTTCTTGCAGTGCTTGTATTTTCAGGTTTTCTTAGGCTGAGCTCCTGATTCCTGTTTCTAAATCCTGCTGCCCAATCTTTCCCGGCGCGTTTATTTTTTTCCATGATTCTGGATATTTGCATCGTAAATATTCTGCGTACTCATAAGCTAATGTTAAACGTTGTTGCAACGATAACCCATAATGCATCTTGCTGCAAGTCAACAAAAATTCTTTGAAGGGTTTCTCTTGTTGGGCAGTAAATACTTGAGCAACAGTATACTTCGGCCGATACAAATTAGAAGATGACGATTGGTTTTCCTCATAAGCTTTTCGAAACTTTTCAACGCGATGTTGCACCATATTTATCAGCTGATTTTTTAATAGATGATATCTTCGAAGTAACTTCAGAAACGGCGGTCTGATCTTCTCTTCATCTATACTACATCTGTCAGTCTTTGGCTTGTATGTGCCCACCATTTTATGATGACAAAAAAAGAATATATAATTTTAATTTTAATTGAAAAGGATATATGAAATTGAATTTATATTTTAAACATTTTATGGGGGCACAATGATACACATCGTTGTGCCCCGTACTTTGCTGTATCAAAGTGCCCCAAAAGATTTTTTCAAATTGCAAATTATACAGAAAAAACTTGCTTATTAATTTCAAAACTATACTTAATCCATAATATTTGACGCCCTAAAACCTTCAAAAAAAAAAAATTTTATATATATATATATATATATATATATATATATATATATATATATATATAAATTTAAAGATGGTATAGAAGATCGGGGAAACTATTTTACATTTCACGTATTTTTTTAATTGCTTGCACTCGAAACACGTTACGACTTGTAGAATGCCACCGGCTAACTGGCTGTCTTAGATTAGGAAATTATTACCTAGTCTAAGCTGGCTGTCGATGTCGGCGCGATCACAGCGGTTGCGTTCAAACATTTTAAGCACCACTCGAATACATTCAATCGTTTCTCGAATAATGCTTGTGTATCTGTGTGCCCCTTGTTCATTATGCTCTACCTCCGCCTACATATTTCCAATTTGGCAACGTCGTTTTATGTTTAATACGTTATTTTTTTTATGTATTGTTTGGATTTGATATTTGACAGCTGTCAAGTAATAAATAAATAACTGTGCATGTAAAATTAGTGAATCATAAATTGATGGGATGCTTAAATAACAGACCAGAAAAATACTGTTTTTCTAAATGAAACGAAATCACATATAAGCTTGTAAATGATGTTTTAGCCAGAGTGCGTCATTACGTTATGAAGGCGTAGCCCCAAAATATAGAAGAAAAAAATGGGCGACAAAACTAATAAGACGGTGTCCGGGGCGGGGACTGGAATTACTCCTAAACCAGTGCCTATGAAATTATTTGCAACATGGGAAGTAGATCGGACTCCTTCGAATTGTATTCCAAGGCATGTACACTGTTTTTAAACATTTCACAATAGTAAAGAATGATTTTAATTTACAGATTATGTTCACTTACATTATCTCGATTAGTAGTATTACGACCGTTAGGAGCAGACTTAGCTTCCATATCAATAGCCGTTAAAATGCAATCGAGTAAACGCACATTACGTTCAAATGAGCTTTTATTACCTGCAAATGGGTTGCTTGATACAGGACTAGAGTTGACGTTCAGTTTGCAATATCCACATTTTCTTAAAAGGGATGGAAATAAACTTCATATCTTATTACAAAGACGAAAACGCTACAAAAATCGCACAATGTTGGGTTTTAAAACACTCGCTGAAGGAATTATTCGAATGGATCAGGTAATTAAAAGAAAGTAGTGTGGCTATTTTTAAAGCATCCAATTGTGGAATTTTTATATAAGTAATTATTTTATTCATGGAAGTAAGTAGTTATTATTTAATATGGATAACATAAATTAATTGTCATTTTATAATGATAACCATTTATAAAATTAGTAAGGAATTTTGGCTGATATATTATAAATATTTGGCACAAGTAAGTTATCACATGATCTGTTAGTAACAGAATTTATTTTAACTTAATTTTTTTTTTTTTGTTAATTTGTTTTCACATTAATGCTAGAATTGTTTTTCGATTGTGAGATTGAAAACCTTTTTAACGGAACTTATAGTTTGTGTGTATTTTCTGTATAGAATGTAAAAATATCAAAAGCTTTCTTAACTCTGTTATCATTATCAGACCACAGCAAAGCTTGTGACGTACAACTAAAACTGTAATATGCGTTACAGGGTTTTCAGCAATTTGGAAATCTCAGAGAATTTAAAATAGCCGCGGAAAACTTGGAAAAGCCACAGAATATGAAACTATGTCAGGGAAAACTGATTAGTGTATTTTCATCATCGGTAGAATTCATACAGAACGAATTAATGCTAAAAATGCACTGTTTTGCATGTATTTTCGAAAAGAATGAATTTTATTTAAGACAGGTTTTGTCTTTGGCAAGGCTCCCTAAAAATTTCACGTCAGTTTTTACCTGAAATAGTTTTAGAGCGGCTATAAACAAGAGCATACCCTTTACGTGTAATAGATCTTTGACAGTTTTGACATTCATTCCTCAATTTGTCATCTGTCCATGTATTATTATTTATATTGGAAAATATTCTTTCCTGGAAGGCACAAATTCAACTATTTTTTAAATATTTAAGTGGGGACTGAAGTATTGTGGAAATGTTTAAATACATTTCATCATTTTTCAGTTGCAGAGAAGTCTGCAATCTGGAAATTGAAAATTCGGGGACATTTTGGTAGCTGGGTACAAGATTGTAAATTAGGGGACGATCCCGAGAACTCTGGGACGTCTAGTTACCCTAAATGTAGTGCCATAGATAAGGCAGTGTACGTATGTCCAGTAAATATGAATACATACATGATGTATAATAGTCACATTTGACTTTAGATATTGGACAGTTTATCTAACGCATTCTCTGCTCTCGTGTAAATGTAGCTCTAACCAAAATCCTTAATGTGTTACTGTTAGTGTCAAATTGTAGGTTATGTTTATCTTTGAGGTATAATACATTGAAAATAGCATATTTATCAAAATCGTGTAATGGGGATAAAAGTATCAACATAGCCAATACTTTGACCAATACTGGAAATTTGTTGCTGTAATTGGTGGTTTAAAGTAATTAGATTGTTATTGAATAATGTATTCGATTCAGCGTAAATTTCACTTCATGGAAATCAAAATTGATCTCCACAAATGTATCTATTCATCGTAAATTTGTTTAACCTATTTTTACGTTGCAAAGTTATAGAAAATAAACCATGATATCCAAGGTCTTTATACGTCGTGAATGGAGTATAATCAAATGTCTCTTCCTTTATTTATTTTGTTGTCACAGTGTTCAATAATTTAAAAATGTGCTGCAATTTATAAACGGCTAAACTATCTGACCCAAAATTACTTTCCAGGTTATTCCAAATGGATATTTAACATTAAAAGTAGAAGGTAATGAATGGCATCTGTCAGTAAAAATGTATTACATATATTTCATTGTTTGTTCATACCTAATTGTATATATTTAGACTAAAAATTAATTTTTTTCGCCACAGAGACTAAAACATACTTTACTCCAGGCGCGTGCTGGGGCGTTTGTAGTGCCCGGAAAATAATCCTCTTACAGGGCTTTAAAATTTTTATGTCATTTATTTAAATGAATTACGTAATCGATTAATTATAATACATTTCATGAATAGTTTCATTAAAGCCTTTTAAATACTCACAAAATAAAAAAAATAGAGTTTTCTTATACTTATACAAACATAATATGGTGATAACATAAATAAAATTTAACAAAAATACAAATACAAAACAAAAATTTGAAAAATCGAAAATACGGAAACTTTTATTTCTGCAAAAGGCTTCTAAAAGAAGAAATACCAGTCATATCAGATTCACACGCCATAAGAAATAAATAAATAAATATAAACAGCACTGCAGGCCTATTGCTTGGATCTCGTTTTTCCATGACTGTCTGTTTCTAGTCATTGATTTCCACTCTGGTAAAAGGTTCTATTCCTGGAGGTCTTCTTGTATACTCTCCCACCATGTTTTTCTAGGCTTACCTCTCCTATTTCTTCCACTTATCTCCTTATATACAGTAGAACCTCTCATATCCGACCAAGGCGGGACCAGGCTATGGTCGGAATGGCCAAAAGGTCTGATATCGGGAGGAGGAAAAAAACGCCTTTCTCAGGTATAAAAACAGCTATACAGTACTGTAATACAAGTTTATTGTACATATGTACTTGTAAAAATGTTGCTGTATACATTTCAAACATTTACTGTTTTTAAATTAAATGAGAAGATGAATAAAATCTAAGCATACATACATGCAGGCCTATTGGCCTATGGCTTGGATCTCGTTTTTCCATGACTATCTGTTTTTAGTCATTGATTTCCACTCTGGTAAAAGGTTCTATTCCTGGAGGTCTTCTTGTATACTCTCCCACCATATTTTTCTAGGCTTACTTCTTCTATTTCTTCCACTTATCTCCTTATATACAGTAGAACCTCTCATATTCGACCAAGGCGGGACCAGGACATGGTCGGAATGTCCAAAAGGTCTGATATCGGGAGGAGGAAAAAAACGCCTTTCCCAGGTAGAAAAACAGCTATACAGTATTGTAACACAACCTGATTGTACATATGTACTTGTAAAAATGTTGCTGTATACATTTCAAACATTTACTGTTTTTAAATTAAATGAGAAGATGAATAAAATCGAAGCATACATACATGTATGTACCTTATTTAAAGAATTCAGTAATGGATTTTTGTGTCAATTTTGTCAATCTTGACTTTGCGGAAGTGTCCCTCCACTTTTTTACCCACAATACATCCATTGCGGTTGCATTTGGATGTTGCTCGATGTATTTCAGCGCAACGTCGAAGGCGTCCATAGCAACAGAATGACTCACTACGTTGTCACTGGTGGTTTCGTCTTCATCCGAGTCAATTTCTTCTTCCACGCCTTTGTTCTGCACAACACCTATGATTTGGTCGTCGTTGATATACTCATTCCGCAGCATCAGCTTCAACAAGCCACTCTTCTACATTTGTCATCTGGAAATCATCCTTAAACACTTGTAGATTTTGTAATGTTTCTGTTTTGTCTGCTTCCGTCGAAGTCGGATCATGATCAGTCCCAGGTTCTTCTGGTTTCAATGATGGTCAATTTTTTTTCCAAGCCTTTTGAAGGGTGGTTTGATTAATTTCGTCCCAAGCTGCAGCAAAGGTGTAGATAGCGCCTTTTATGTTTCAACTTTTCATTGCCTCAAAAAGGTTACGTCCTTCTGTTTTGCCCAGCAAAGAGAGCCGACATATTTTCTTCTGTATCTTCTCTTTAACCACTCAATGACGCCCTGATCGATAGGTTATATTAAAGGTCTAACATGGGGCGATAAAAATAAAGCATTGATGTTTCGTTTCTTTAGTTCACATTCAGAGGGGTGACTGGGGGCGTTATCTAAAAGCAAAACAGCACGAGCAGGTAAGTTTTTAGACTTTAAATGTTTTTTTTTTACTGTGGGGACAAATTCGTCAAAAAACCATTCCTTAAACAAATCACCATCCATCCAAGAAGACGATTGATTCCGATAGAAAACTGGAAGTGTTGCCATGTTTAGATTTTTAAATGGTCTTGGCTTCCTAGATTTTCCTATGACGAACAACGGCATTTTGTGGCTTCCCGCGGCATTGCTACAAATTGCAATTGTGAGTCTGTCTTTAGCAAGTGTTGTTCCTAACACAGGTTCATTTTTAGTAGCAAGAGTGGTTTTGGGAAGCATTTTGTAATTTAGGCCCGTTTTGCCTACATTGTAGACTTGTTCGGGTACAAGTTTCTGTTCTGTGACCAACTTCTCAAATTTTTCTACAAATTCTTTAGCAGCATTATCATCAGCTGAGAGTTTTTCCCCCTCAATTATAACATGACGTATGCCATGGCACAACTTCCATTTATGTAGCCACCCTTCGCTAGCGCAAAACTTTTCTAGATCACCTCCCAATTTTTCATACAATTTTATGGCTTTTTCCTTTACGATGGGGCCTGACAATGGTGTTCCCTTGCGCCTTTTCTGGCAAAACCAAACCCATAACGCTTCATCGACAAGTTCAAGTTTTGTTTTTTTCAACATTTTTCTACTTTTTAACGCATCATCTGTCTCAATTATCGTTGAGTATGCTTCCAGATCTGTACGGTTTTTTTTCAGCCTTTTACCGTAATCACTCAGAAGCTAGCTTAATAACAGACTCACCATGGTCCAATCGTTGTAACACATCAAGTTTTTGTGGTAGAGAAACACAAACACTTTTGCGTTTTTGAGTTGCCATTGTCACACACGTAACCTCACATTAAATCACCTCACATTCCGTAGTCGTGAATAAATGAGGAAAAACACAAACAGTATGTATTGACGTTAAGAAACGTGCAACAGTACAAGATTACATATACATACACAGTCAGAGCACATTCCACATCAACAATCACGGCTGAAGCGAAGCATAGTGTAACGACGGAGGTCGGATATCGGGAGGAGTCGGTTGTGGGAAGGTCGGATATGAGAGGTTCTACTGTATTTTCAAATTTGCAAGATGACCGCCAGGGGACGTAACCGCCATCCTAAACTTTTAAACTTTTTACTGAAATCCACCTAGTAAATGTACCAAAACATTATATGCTTTTTAAGGCTCAGTTTTATTCGAGTAATTTTTGTTTGACGTATCTATTAAAACAAACTGATTTTTTTTAATAAACGGCTGTAACTCCTAAACGCCTGAACTGATTTTAATAAACTTAGTCTTGTTTGAAATATATGTCTAATTTTTAGTGATGCCGCTACAGCGCGTTTTTTGATATAATATCAGAAAATTGCAAAATTCTCTAAAAAATTAAATGCAACAATATGACTTTTGCATCATAAAAATGAGATGAAATCATTCCTAAATAGGTTCGTGAAAACCGCATCGGATATCTTATTCATACCCTAAAATATCGAAGAAAGCCACCACGTGGCAGCATGTTTAGGGCGAACATGATGATGCGGTTCAGTCCGTTGTATTAACTTTTGGAAGCGTGAGGTGACTTGCAAGAAATTGTGAAAATCGACGTAAAAAACGATAAGTGTCCAACTTTCTGTTCTCGGAATTGGACTGCTAGTGATAAGGTAAGTTTGATAATTGTAACTAATTGTTAGGTGACTGTACATGGCCCAACATAAATATTGTAAAGATATATTACATGTTAGATTTTTAACAGGCTACTTTCTTAGGTGGGGTAATTTGGGGGGGGGGGGTTAATTGGGACAGCAAAAAGCATGAAATATATGAAAATTTTGATATAATTTCTTTGGTATCACCCATTTTTCATAAATTTTGCAAAAATAATTTTAAGAAAATGGCGACTCAACGTTTGAATGTTTGTTGACATGTAACCATAACTACAATGCAACATTACAATGCCGGCTGTGCTACCAATCCATTTAGAATAAAAAAACTTTGTACGTAACTTGTTTGAAATATACTTTCCCGAATTCGCGTTAAATGCAACACTCCCTGTGGTCGTCCTGCAAACAAAGTGCTCATGCGGGAAAATTGACTTTCCGAAATAGTTAGGTAAATAACTAGTACGAACAGTTGCTTTAGTAGGTTGGAAAATAGTCAACACATGGTGGATTTGAAGATACAGTTGTATCCAACATAGTAATAGAGTCGGATCGGAGCCATTCATACTTACGGTAGGAAATGGATCAATCTTGTTTTGTTAATATTACATTCAACTGGGACCTAGGTTGTTACTTCCCCATTAAAGGATGTATTGAATGTTTTATATAATAATTAAAATAATAACAGAAACATGTGTTGTATTGGTTTTTTCTAGTTTAGTTATTAAGTTAAACATTAAAGGATTTGATGGGCTTGCTTTAAAGAACTAGTTAGAATCAATGCACACTATTCTCATATTTCTGTTATCGCAACACCCATTTATGGTATGCATGTTAGATCTGTGTCTATCATTCATCAATGTATTATTGGTAAATTCTCCATTTAATACGACTTCGGTCGATTAAGGATTTATTGTTAAAGTTGATAAAATATGTTTCAGACAAAAGTTGTAGACGATAACAGCTTGTATATTTTATAATTAACTGGCATTTTTGTGTAATATAACACATGATAAAGTGATCAAAAACGTTTAAATTTTATGAGAATTGGTAACAGATTGTTTTATTGACTATGTTAAAATGACTATGTTGTGTACAGAATAGATCAAAACGCGATGGTCACATTTTTTCAATTTTTTCAAATTGAATATTATATTATAACCATCATTTGATTCGATATTTTTCTGCCCAAATATATATATATATATATATATATATATATATATATATATATATTTAATCTACCTTGTAAAGGTGAAATTATTTCATTTGCCGATGACACCGTCATTTTATGTAAAGGCACAACATGGACAAATGTCAAACAAAAGGTTGAAAACTGGTTCGATTACAAACTTTTAATTTTACATTACAGCAAGACAAAATATATCACTTTTGCTTGTCACAATTACAACCTCCCAACATTTAACAATATGTGTATCGTTATAAACATAATTCTGGAACCAGTTGAGTTTATAAAATACTTAGGAATATACAGTGAGTCCCAGAAGTTATGTCTAAATTCATTTAAAGTTGAAGGGTCTAGTTTTTGGAGAAACGCTCGGACACACCGATTTTTATTGTTGACCCCGGTTTTTTTAGTGGTACAATTTTGTATATAGGGAAGCCCAAATTTTTGAATTCTAAGTAAATCTCATGTACCATGTCCTTTACCTAAAATTAACAGATCTCCAGGAATTGAATTGAACGTATCAACAATTAAGACCGTATCAAGGAAAGCGGCGTTTGTTTTCTGTCAAAAGGGATCATTTATTCAAAAAACACAACAACAAATCAAATCAAATGTTCAAAATGTGCACCATTTGCGGCTTGACAATAGCCAAGGCGATAAATAAACTCTCTTTGCACGTTTTCAACCACTTCTGGAGTTATGGCACGCCCTTCTCTTCTGATTTTCTCTTTCAATATCTCCAGATTGTTTGGCCTGTCAACATATACTTTTGATTTTAGATAACCCCACAGAAAAAAAACATGTAACTGTTGTTTATGGATCATCTTGGATATGATTATTTTGCAAGTATTCTTGATAATTATTTTTTTATGAATATCTCGAGTCTGTTGACTATAGGTATAGGACATGGTACATGTGATTTACTCAGAATTCAAAGCAGATTCAGAAAATAAAATAAAAAACAGGTGTTTCCATTTGACAAAATCAAGTTGGTGGTCGTAATTAATTTTTGGGCCACCCTATATACAAAATTTTACAACTAAAAAAACCGCAGTCAAAAATAAAAATCGCCGTGTCCGAGCGTTTCTCCAAAAACTAGACCCTTGAACTTTAAATGACTTTAGAAATAACTTCTGGGACTCATTGTACATTGATAAACATGAAATGGAATGTTCATATTGATAAGTTAGTTTGCAAATTAATTGGTATCTTGTACAAATTCAGAAATTTAAAATGTGTATTGGATTTCAAAAACTGTTACAATCCATTCTGGAGTAAGGAATTGCCGTTTAGGGTTCGGCAGCCTACACACATACATAACAGATTATAACGTTAGAAAACTATATTTCAAAAACATTGCCACATATCAATATAAAAACAGAGATTAACTTTAGCAAATCATACATAGCCATAATACCAAAAGTAAATTAAATGAACAAAAACCATTAACCCTTAGAACGTATTCGATATACGACTTTACACAACAAGGGCCTGGGAGGCCCGTTCCTTTTGTCGATGTAAATATAGGCAATATTCGAATTACATTGCAGTAAATTGTACATAATAGTTATAATAAAGTTATTTATTGAACTATATGTTTACAAAAATACCAAATAAACGAAAAAAATCTTAAATCTACGAAAAAATTAGTTTTGTTGGTAGCAGTTGGTGCATACTCTAACACTGTGTGCATTACAAATGTTGTTCTTGCATGTGTTACAAATTAATTTGCTTTTACGGTCAATACTGGATGGACATAATGAACATATTTTTTTCTTGAACTCTGGAACTTGTTGAACTCGCGACGGACCAGGAATGTCGATAAAATGCTTCATTGCTTCTAAAACACTTTTTCGTAGTTTTTGTAGGATTTGTAGACCTCCTCTGCATATGTGGCAACACCAGGTCCTTGACCAAATCTTTCAGAAATAATCTCCGTTTGTGAGTCATCCCTTGGTTGTAGTTGGGATGTTCTTTGGAAAAAACTATATATGCGTTGAGAGCTGATACATCGACGATGTTGAAAAAAAATGCTAATGGCCAACGTTTAGTTTGTCTCTTGCTGCAAATATATGTTGTTACCATCTGATCCACCTTTCATTTGATTATAATATAAAATTATCTGTGGTTTCTTCTTGCAACTGTCGCTGACAGAGGTATCGTGATGCAAGCTACTTACTAAAAGTACGCATTTATTTTTCCTAGGAACGTAACTTACCATAGTAACATTGTTTCTAAAACAAAACTTCGAAGAACATACTGGACGACCTCTAGACGATTTTAGTTCTTTTGGAATGTCTCGTTTGTTTTGCCTTAGTGTACCAACAACTGTAATGTCCTTATCCAGCAGATATATAGCTAGTGGAACGTTTGTAAAGAAATTATCTACCGTACGGTTTAGCCCGGATTTATGAACACTACTCACTAATGTTTGAACAACTTCAAGTCCTAAATCTTATGCGGTGACATAAATCATGCCATCGATAGCATATCCCGAGCTGGATTCACACAACCAAAATACCTTGAAGCCGTATTTAGCAGGTTTACTGGGCATATATTATATAAATTTGCATCGATCTCGATAACCAACAAGCTGCTCATCGATTGTCACGTTTTGATAAGGAATAATACACACCTGACACTGTTCAATGAAAAGATGCCAGATATAAAATATCATCGCTAATTTGTCAGTTTCTAGACGTATCTTGCGAGTTCTCTTATCATCAAACATTATATATCTCCTTGTTTCGCCGAATCTAGAAACTGCCATAGTTGCTCGATATACGGGATTGGCAAATTCTTGGGAAAATAGTACTCGCACAGCTACGTTCCAACTTCATTCTACTCCTGCTTGAATAAGTAAGCCAAGAAAAGCACGAAGTTCTTGTAAATCAACATTTCTCCAATCCTTTGATTTGTTACGACACACTCGTTTCTCTTCTAAATTCGTACAATTTACTATTTCTTGTAAAATTTGATGAGTCATAAACAGCTGAAACGCTTCTTTTGGTGTAGAACACATGTGCTTTCTTACCAATCCAGGAGCTGGACGAATAATACGAATAATATTGTGTTTCTGTATTTTGCTTGCTGCTGGCTGATCTATATTCCATTCTAAACCACTCGAAGCAATATAACAATTAGATGATCGAAAAACTGCCGAATTGTCAGCTGTGGATGTGCTAAGAGGATCGTTCAACCCATCACCATCAGAATCATCACTAGCGCTTGAATAATTACCAACATCTCCTCTAAAATCTTCGTCAACGTTTATATTATCTTCTGATTCAACTTCGCTTTCACCGGATGGCTCCTGATTTGATTCATTGGCCCATGCTAAAGCAGTTCATTCAAATTTATCATCACAATCTATAACACTATGTGTTTGTCTACGCGACGCCATTCTAGTTGTAACATAAACGTTTATCTGAGAGCAACTAAATGCATATGTTGGGAATTGCGCTTATATATCATTCTAATTATGCAAGCCGCAACCTGCAAATGCAGGTTTATACAAAGCCACTGACACGTATACAAGTTCAGACGTATCGGGAGAAACTATTTTCACGGCAAACAAGCACATACCTGTTTAAAAACAGAATGGGGCTCAGGGGCCCGTGTTGTGTAAAGGCGGGGTAACAGTAAAAAAAAAAATTTTTTTTGAAATATCTGTTTCACATTTAAGTCTGTTGGTATAAAAATGTATTAATGTATAAACCTACAAGGCATTCCTAAAAGTACAATTGCCTGAGTAAATGAATTTCAGAGTTATAAGACAACAACGACATCAACGGGCCTGCCAGGCCCATGTTGTGCATCCTAGGGTTAAAGAGAACAAACAAAAAGATAGGACAAAAACCTCCAGAATCTTTAGGTGCTAGAATTTTTTAATTAATACCGAAATATTATTAGAAGTAGTCCTAACATGTTAGCTTTTAAGACTAAACTGAGGAATAATAATAATTTCCAACGTGCTTGTATTGAAAAATATTTTTAATATTCATGTGCAATTAAGTAATAAGTTCCTGCGTAATAATAAGTAAAATTAAGGAAAATTAACATGAGAAGACAGTTGACGATATTGTTCTTCTCATATTCTTGTTTAGGTTTATACTTAGATATTAATGTAACCATATACACATGGTGCAATTAAATAAGTTCCTACATATAAGTTTAAAATTAATAAAAAATTAACGTGATAAGACAGTTACCATATTGTTCTCTTGTTCTATTAAGTTTATAATTAGATATTAGTGTAACCTTATCAACATTCAGTAGAGTAGTAATAGAGTAATAACCAAAATCCGCACACAAGCTTTAGCTTCAGTAGTTTGGAGTTGATTATTTATTTATAACGCTTGACTCCAGATCTAACAGATAGATATTAGACTCAACAATTATGTATACGTTTATTATAAGAGGAAGTGTAACTAACGTTTTAAATAAACCAATATTATTATTATTATTTCTATTTTAGTCCAGTCATTTTCGCATAGAAAAGGCCGTCAGTGCAAAAAAAATGGTGGCAGCAATGTTTTTTTTTAATCGCTTCATTTTTTGTTTTAAACAACATATTAAAAATAGAGAACGATAGCCGCCAGGCTTAAAAAATTATTCAAGTTCAAAGGTCACAAAAATCAGTTTTTTGCAAAAATCTCGTTTTCTATGGCTCGGAGGTTGATTGAGGTGGTTACAAGAGAGAACGTTCATGAAATTATCTACAACCCATGTTGAGTGTAAAAATTACGTTTCGATGTGTTAACTATTGAAACTGCAATAGAAGAATCAATTGTTAACACTAGTGACTACTACTGGCAAGTACATCGATCTTTCGGTTCTTCTGACCGGACGTAGCCATTTACAGCAAGAATTATTTTTCACGAAACCAAGCAAAGGACAGGTCAAGACAGGCAACATATTTTATTGCTACATGCAATAACCGAATGTGATACCACTTCTGCTCTATTCAACAGAGGAAAACTAATTACATTAAAAATGTTCGAAAATCGCCCTGATTTGTATCAAGCTGCCGAAATTTTTCAAAATGAAAATTGTTCTCACCAACTTATATTTGAGAATGGAGTGAAAATTATATTGGTAATGTATGGAGCTCCTAAGTCGGAAACATCTCTTGATAATTACCGTTATTTAAGTTTTGCAAAGTCGACAGGATTCAATACTACTGTAAGATTACCATCGCTTCCACCTACAACTGCAGCAGCTCAACAATACTTATATCATGTATATTACCAGGTCCAAACTTGGCTGGGAAAAGACATAGATCCACAAGAGTGGGGCTGGATCTTTAATAACATTACAACATTCTTACCACCTGCACCAGATAATTTTCTTAATACCATTTTTTGTAATTGTACGAAAGGGTGCTGTGCAAATTGTGTATGAAGAAAAATTGGTTTATCTTGCTCCATTGTTGCGGCAACTGTCATGGGCAATTATGTCACAATGCAATTCCTAAAGCTTCTGCTATTGATTGTTATGACAATGTTTCTACTGAGAGTGAATTGATCTTTTTGTAACAAATATCAGCAAAGATGAGAAAGATAACTAAGATACAGACCTCCTAGAACCTGACAATGAAATAGTAATACATGAAATTTATGAAGACGAGAACGAAACGTATTTTTTACACTCAACATGGACTAGGTCTACTGGGCACACCACGTAAAAAAAAACACGCCTTGTATTCTACCTCAATGGTGGTGCGGAAACGGATACAGCGCTCGACGTCCACATTCGTCACTCTGTACTTCACAAACGGTTCGTCGTACGTGAAAAATGAATAGGATCATTTTTATAGATAATTTCTTGAACTTTTTGTGACCTTTGACCTTGCATAATTTTTTAAGCCTGGCCGCTATCGTTCTTTATTTTTAATATGTTGTTTAAAACAACAAAATGAAGCGATTACAAAAAAAAATATGGCTACCACCATTTTTTTGCACTGAAAACCTAAAATTACTGGACTACTTATCATTCCCTATAGCTAAATTACATAAATGCAATATTTGTCCAAATATTCGCAGCTCTCTGTCTAAAATAGAACATTTTCAATTAGTTCTCAATATTTTGAGCTGGCTGTGAAAAAGAAAAACTGAAAATATTATTTTTAAGAAAATGTTTTAATAAAGATTTGTTCACATTGTTAAGACATCTAAATTCTAGCGTTGCACAAAAGAAAATGTCTTTAATTTTTTTTTAATCACACTTCTATGATTTTTTTCATTGTGTTTGAAAAAATTTTCATCACCTGCTGAATAAAATTAATCAACAAATATTATTTTCAGAGATTTATTGAAAATGATTTGTTTTAGACAGAGAGCTGTGATTATTTCGAAAAATATTGCATTTAGGTATGAGGAATGACAAATAGAAATGAACATCAAAGGAGTCGAATGATGTAAATTATACCGGGTCTTTCATTTGCAAATATTCAAAATCTTTTTTGATGGTGTATTTTTCTAATTATGTTTGCACAAATTTATACGTTTCGATAACACTTACAGTTATCGCCCCCCGTAATAATAAAATCTTTTAGAATTGTTTAAGATGTTGAAACAAATTTACGAAATATGTTTGCTTTTCAATTTTCATATTTCGTAAATTTGTTTCAACATCTTAAACAATTCTAAAATATTTTATTACTACTGAGGGCGATAACTGTAAGTCTTATCGAAATGTATAGATTTACGTAAACATAAATACAAAAATGCACCATTAAAAACCAGAAAAAAAGATAAGTATTTTAAATACAAGAATCTATTACGAATACCTGCAAAGTTTAACAATTTTTGATAACCTAATTGTTTGTTAATATATCTGCCCTAATCGACTGCAGGGTTTGAAAATCAAAAAAATTGCCTTTAATTTCTAAATCGCCATATAACCTATTAGTTATATTGTGGGGATAGAAAAACGAGAGAATTCAAAAATGCAATAATATACAGGATGTACCATTTAAAAAATTAGAAGTTTAGTGTCTCTCCCTAGGCGCTGTTGTCTACAACCTTTGTCTGATACATTTGCTTCTAACTTTAGTAATAAAGCCGTATTAAATAGACACTGTGTAGTTTAACATTAATACATATTGTGAAAGACAAAATGAATTAATATGTTTTTTACAATGACCCGGCTAGTAGAACTGTGGAAAATTTGTAATCCGTTTGTCATGTTTTCTACTACTATTATTAAAATGTAAACTTTCACCATTATTAGTTACACATAATTAAAATACATATCATTTGGGTTTAAATGGTATATTTTTGTACTTATATTGATATCATTCTATATTTTTCGATAACACTTTCAGTTATCATCCTCAGTAGTAGTAAAATCTTTCAGAATTGTTTAAGGAATTTTTCTACTACTAAGCACGTTAACTGTAAGTGTTATCAAACATATAGAATCATATATATATATATATATATATATATATATATATATATATATATATATATATATATATATATATATATATATATATATATATATATACACCCAGTGTATGTGTATATATATAGAGAGAGAGGGAGAGAGAGAGAGAGAGAGAGAGAGAGAGAGAGAGAGAGAGAGAGCAGAGAGAGGGAGTGGGACGGAGGGAGAGGGAGCGGGGGGAGGGAGAGAGAGAGAGAGAGACCATTTCAACCCAAAGAATTGGCTAAACAGAAACTCACATATTTTGTGTTGAACAGCATTGAAAATAAAATACTGCTTTATAGTAGTATTTTCAACTTATAAGTGTACATTGTGTGCAGGTTTTACAAAAGCAGATGGATCTCGAATTGGAACTCTTGCCGGATAATAGTGGTAAAGACAAACAGACAGCAACAGCAGTAGCACGACTTACTGTATTACAATTGACTTCAACTCCTGTTGATCAAGAACATAAGACTGAACGAGATAGAGACTTCAGTGATGATGAAGATGAGTTTAGTTCAGCAGAAGAGGAAGGGGCAGATTTATCAGATAGCGAACCGCTACGTTCTAAATTACCTCATGCTAGGGTAAATAAGATATCTGTACATATCAAAATATCTAGTTTTTCATTACAGCATAACTTAAAACAAAGGTTTGTATCTTTACTTAGAAGATTTCGGGTGGCAGATTCAGAAGGTGGTCGTGGTGCCTCGTTAGCGAATCCTAGTGATATTCAAGCATTATTTCAAGAGCTAGAATCTTTAAGTTGCGATGAAGATTCCGGTCCTGAACAAGACACAATGTCTATATCTAGCACACCTAAGCCTAGTTTGAGACCATTTTTCAGCAGTAGTCGCAGTTTATTAGATAATCAAGCACCACCAGGTACATAAATTACTAAATATCGTAATGATTTATATATTTTACTTTAATATTCAAATATACCAGGTTGATTTTTTTATACTTAAATAGAAACTGAACGTAGTGGAGAGGAAAAAAACTACTCCGGTAGTGATGGTAATGCAGATGTATGTTGGACTGATCATGAAGTACAATCAGATCCTCAAATTGGATCACCACCATTTGATAAGTTACCTCCAAAAAGTGATGATAGTTTAGAAATTGGTGAACGTAAAAGTAAATTGTTCCGTACACCAGCATTAGCGAGCAAAAAGAAAAACTCCTTGAGCATAGGATCTGAATACACTACTCCAGAAACTATTATTGTAAGTAATTTTATAGAAAGATGTTTTGTCTTCTAATAATTATAATAGGCTAGGAAGACTTTTCTTGAACAAGTCACCCGCCTACTTCCAGTTGATGAGATAGTTTTACCTGAAGTTGTTTTACTTGTATCTGGAACAGAAGCTCAAGTTATTCCGTTGTGTAGCAGATTAACTACTTATCATCGCCTTTTCCAGCCATTATCCGGTCCGGAAGTACGGTCTGTTTTAACTGCGCTTGTAAATAAAGTTCAAAAATAGTAAGTACTTTTATCTTTTATATATGAAACTCGTTAATTAGGTTGTGTTTTTTAGTTGTAATAGCTGTGCTAAACCTAATAATCCAATCAAATTGGTATTAGTCGGTGGTGACACACTTGTTGGATGGACTTTACGTCCTTATGTAGAATTATTATCTTCTAGATCTCCAGAATGGATTAGTTACATTCGTATTTATATAGTACCATTAGGTGAGTTATGTGAGGTATTAAGTTATGTTGATTATGTCTATAAATTTTTTATAGGAAATTGTACAGTTGCTCGTCTTCTGGCCTCATTAGATGCTGGATATTCAAATTTATTTCCAACAGATGTAGAGCTAAAGGGAGAAGAATTAGCAAATCGTTTATTGAGATACATTTCTCTCCCGTATTTTACTCCAGTTGCTAATTTACCCTTAGCTGAGGCTATGCTCACGTGCCAAGATGATTCCAGTCAACTTTTTATTCCATTTGTAAATGTAAGTATTGATTTATTTCATTCATATAAAGTTATTAAAAATATGTGTGGGTTATAATACTGAATGTAAATGCTAAGGATCTTTAGCGGTGGATGCACATACAAGAGGGGATTGATATATTAGTTGTCTTAGAAAGGTTCTGTTAAACAAAAGTGAATTTGATTGCTATAGTTACAACTGTGATGTAATAAATCATCAAAGTGTGACATCCATCAGTTGGATGGCTATTAGATATAGGAATAAGAAGAATGGATTAACGAACTGTAATGTCTCAAGGTACCCTACCCTTAAAAGTGTAATTTGAGGTTACTGTCAATAATTAAAAGACTATAACATATTTAAGTGCATAATATTGAACTTATTCGTAATGATGCAATTTTACATAAAGTAGCTAATTATGTATCTTATTATAAGTTTTTGTTACGAATGAATAAGTTCAAAAGTAAATATGTAATTAAAAATTATTATTAATTTTATTAAATACATAGATAGAAAGTTTACCTTGAGTAGGATTGGAACCTACGACCTGTACTTGCCTAGAGTACCGCGCTAACCAACTGCGCCATCAAGATTCAAGCCCCAATTGATGCAAATTTTGTCTTTCTGTAAATTTTAAATATAATGAGATTACAATCAAATTGTTTTGGTGTGTGTGAATCATTGCGATATTGCATATTTACATCAGTTCTACATTCATAAAGACAAAATTTACATCGATTGGGGCTTGTACTTCGATAACGCAGTTGGTTAGCGCGGTACTCTCGCAAAGTACAGGTCGTAGGTTCAAATCCTACTCGAGGTAAACTTTTTATTTATGTATTTAATAATAATTTTTAATTATCGATCTTGATTTTACTGATAATAACACAACTCTCACTCAAATTATTGCTATGCATCACATTGGCTTCCTCACAATAATTGAAGCCTTAGAATTTAATTACAAGTCTAATATTGAATTACTCGCAAAATTCAATTCTGATAAATAGAATTGGCCGTCTACGTTGTATAATTGAATGAGCTAGAAAAGGATGAGGTTAAGTGTTGCATCATATGGGGACAGGTAAACAATAACATTACCTACTGAAATTAGAATTAGCAAGCTTTGCGAATGATGGTTCAATCCGTTAATTTGCACACTGGGAAAGAATCACCACGAAAACGCAGTTTATTTCTCAATTAGAAATTTTACAAATACATTAATATATCAACGAATAAAAAAAAAAACAAAGAAGAGAAAGGCTTAATATGCCAATATAACAAAATACCATTAAATCAGGTTAAAGTTTATACAAAATTATTAAATCAAGTAACAGCTTAATTACATATAAACACAATAAAAAAACAAACAGTGATATCACACGCACAATTGTGTTGTAAATAAATCAGAATTAAGATTGCGTCACCAAGCATATGACCGTTATACAACCAATCATGCCGGCGTTGAGTTAACAGTAAAGTAAAAAGAAAAATAATGCAGATTAAGTTACACGCAAACTAAAACATACAGAAAAATTAATAGGTAGCAATAAGGTAACTGCAATGCAATTTAAACTACACAAAGGCAATAACAACAAACAAATCAAAAATAGACAAAGAATTTACATGTACACAATTGTATCTTGAATAAAAACACCTAATCCCAAAAATACATTCGTACAATTACAATAAATTACATATATAGGGTCCTGCATCTTAGCTTCCGTCTTCAGCTACATCTAAATAATTTATACTCAATGACATGGAAATTGCAACATCAAGAAGGGGTAAGAACTTTTTGACCAAACTTGACAGAAACATTTGACTGCTAAAAGGTAGCAATTGGTTAAAATGTTAAAGTGGTAATGGCTTATCTGGCAGTTCGTTCAGTTTTTTCGAACAATTTTGTCAGGTATATTGTGCGAGATTGTGTTCAGTTCTTTATTGTTTTTGCTTGTGATTGTTTGCTTTGAGGGTGTGATCATGTTTAGAGTGTGCCAACGTGGAAATTACCGCCAATTAAGCGAATTCGACAGAGGTCGTATTGTTGGTTTGCGCAAAGGTGGTTTTCGTTTAGAGAAATCGCAAATCGCCTTAACCGGAACCAAACCACCACCATGCGCTACTGTCAGGCATGGAGTATGGAGAGTCAGGAACGCCACAGAAGAGGAACCGGGGGGCGAAGAAGAACAAATTAGGTAGGACCGCCAATGGTTAGATAAATAAAGTCGTCCTGTTACCCTTCGAACGGTTTATCGCAGAACCAGAGCTTTCGGCTTACAATCCTATCGACCACAACTTGTGTTACCACTAACGGCTCAACATCGACGACAACGTTTGGAGTGGTGTAGGTTGCCACTGCACTGGAACCAATAGTGGCGTCGGGTGGTGTACACTGATGAATTCCGATTCTGTTTGGGAATACATGATGGCGGTATGAGGGTCAGAGGAAGACGTACGGAACGTCGAAATGTTGAATTCTTTGTTGCGAGCCATGTGCACCAAACTGTAGGGATTATGGTATGGGGTCATATTACTTATGGGAGTAGGTCTCGTTTGGTATTCATCCGGGCCAATATGAACGCCCAACGATATGTGGATGAGGTGGTACCCCATATTCTTCCATTTCTTGAACAGTTGGAAGACCCACTTTTGCAGCAGGATAATGCCCGTCTCCATATTGCAAGACGTTCTTTGGACCGATTTGCAGAGGATAATGTTAATCTTTTGCATTCCCACCCAGATCTCCCAACCTTTCGTCCATCGAGCATGTTTTGGACATTGTGGGGAGAAAACTGAGAATCTTGCAGCATCCTCCACAGACGCTGCAAGCTCTACACCACTAATCAGAGGTTACTTCGGACACAATATCTCAAGAGGACATTGACCATCTTCTAGAGTTGATGCCACGACGAGTGGTGGTGTGTGTAACCAACAGGGGTGGGCCAACCGATTATTAATAAAAATTATGTTTATATTTTGTTCTTTTTCTTTGAAATTTTAATCAATTGCCACTTTTTAGTAGTTATACGTTTCTGCCAAGTTTGGTCAAAAAATTCCTACTCCTTCTTGGTGTAGCAATTTCCATGTCACTGACTATATATTACAAAATATTAAAATGGAGCAATAAAACACTTGCTAGGCAGCACATTTTAAAAACATTTTCACAAATACAGGGTGGTCCATAAATCCTTGTCAACGCAAGCTTATATATTTTTTAATGGAACACCCTATATATTTTCCAGATTTGAATTCTCCTCACTCCATACATTACCTCAACAAAATTTCAGCATCTTATACCGAGTGCAATTTCTTTGTCTGAATGGACATGTGTTGATCACTCTGTATCTTTCAAGAACAAACAAAATTAATTATTTTTTGTAGTAGGATATTGTCAGTATATGTCCTGTTTCATTTTTATACACGAAATATCGGAAGTTGTACACAGTATGGTCAAAATGAAAATTGTAGATTTTTCGAAATTTTCTAATGGAACACCCTATATTTTTCCTCGGCATGGGATAGCTTATTTGCTACTCATCAATTTTATTGAGCATTCCCTATACCCAAACCCACTCGTTTTTTAGTTAAATTCATCTTTATCCGAAACTATCTGTTATTAATCAAAACTAAGTGTAAAAGTTATATCTTTGAAAGGGGAACACCTCTATTTTTTATTCCTATTGGGTGCGGAATAAAGTACGCAACATCTTTTATATTTGTAATTATACTGATATGTTTCAACGTTTCAGAGATATTCATCACAAGCTGTTATTAGATATGGATTTCTAATATCAATAATACCATTTACAACCAATTTTAATATTTAAATGATATTTTTTATAATCGGATTAGTACTTTTTTTTCCGCTCTTCTACTGCGTTAAAATACGTTTGACATGAAGCGTAAACTAAGGTGAGTAAAAACTACCATTATCCTACTTTCTTGAGAAAAATAAGATAAGGTATCTAATAACTGGCCATGAAAAAAAAATGCGTGGTAACTGTCAAATAAATAAACGTTAATAATAATAATAATAAATGTATTTGTGCTTTGTAACAAACATGTACATTTGCTCGTCAAACATTTAATCAAAATATATAAAACTTATTGTTCCTACACTTACGTTTGCATTAAATCTAAATCAAAGTTCATAAATTCTTCATAAGAATAAAAAACGTTATTAATAAGAAATCTTTTGACTTTTTCTCTGAAAGCATTATAAGCAAGAGATGTTATTGTGTGCAGGATAGCATTATACAACTATTTTATCCAAAACTGAGAACCATCCTGTGTTTTAGATAAACGGCAGTATGGAACACAGAGGTTTTTTTTAAAACGAGTATTGTATAAATGAATATCTGCCTGTAAAGAATAATTCCAGATATTACGCTTAGCATGACAGAGACAGGTAAGTATAAATATAGAAGGTACAGTTAGAATTTGAAAATGAGAGTACGCTTCTTTACAATCAGCCCTAGAACCAAGATTTGCTACAATTCTTATGGCCTTTCAGAATGGCCCCATACAATTATTGAGTAAGATACATGGCAATGAATCAGAGCAAAATAAGCTGATCTTAAAACAGTAGATGATAATATTGATAATCGTCTTAGAACGTATAAAATACTACAATCTTGGCGGCTATATAGTCAGCATGATCCGAAAAATTTAATTTTGTATCTATGCAAACACCTAAAAACTTGACAAAAGGAATGTTTGGTGAGTTATGATATCTGAACGATAAAATCATTTTTTCTGTTGTTCAGTTAATTAGTATGACACCAGTTATTAGCTCTTCTAAACAACTGTTCAGATTCTTTCATAGCTTCATGAATGTGCTCTGCACCAACCAATAATGTAGCATCTTCTGTGTACAATAGGCAATTATTCCCTTGTGATATGAAACTAGGCATATCATTAATGTACATCAGAAACAAAAGTGGGCCAAGGATGCTACCTTGGAGTACCCCTTTTGTTAATGGCAGTTTACTTGAATATTCATTGTTTATTCTTACACATTGATACCGATTTGATAAATAAGATTTTATCATTGCTATACTTCTCATTAAAATTGTACACTTTCTCTAATTTTGTTAGTAGTATGTCATGTGATACACTATCAAACGCCCTTGATAAATCTATGAAAATAGCACGCGTATGTTCACCGCCTTTCGAAGTAATCAAGAGTCTGGTTAACAAAGGTTACAATGGCATCAGAGGTACACCTACCGGATCTAAACTCAAATTGATTATCAGTAAAGAGATTATTGTTCTCAAAGTATGTACCGATTTGTTTAACTATAATCCTTTCGTATACTTTTCAAATTGTTGGCAATACTGAAATTGGACGGTAATTTGCTACATTAATGTTTCAATTTACGTGTCAGCTATAAGTTTTGTACATTCTTAGTTACGTGTTGCTAAATATTATTTGTTTGCGTTACAACTATTTTTTAAGCGGTAATTGATCATTTAAGTGGTTTTTGCTGATAAAAGTGTTTCTTGTGATGGAGTACCAGGAGCTCATAGGCATGATTTTTATACTAGGGGAATGCCAAAGAAACTCTTTTCTGGCAAGTCGAGTTTATGCGGAGCGTTATTCCGAACGAAGACATCCAGACAAGCGAAGCCTGGAAAATTTATTACAAGGATTTATACAAATGGGACATGTAGATTATAAAAAACCAATTAAGGGGGGGGTTTCGATAGATAGTTAGGCAACACTTCAAACCCCCATAAGTCCAATGTTAAAAACGTTCTAACTTTTTATATTATTATGAAGTTATCTGAAACTTTAGAGAAACAAGTAACAGGTCAAAATAGTCCCGAAACCTTCCTAAATGTTTGAATATAGGGTTTTTTTAAATTTTAATTTCTATAATTTTTATCGAATTTTTTTCCCAGTAGTGATTAAATTGCAATATCTTTATAACTGATAATATTTTTAACAAAACCCATATATTCAGACATAGGTTTTTTCGAAATACGAACTGCTAAAATTTTGAAAAAATTGTAGATTTATAATTTACTATTTGAAACATTATAAAAACGATAAATGTTCTGATGTCAATAAGGTAGAAATTCCATTAGAAAATATAGCAGCATGGTCTGTTCACTAAATGAGCCCGGATCGCAAAGATCTTCAGGTATTCCTTAGCAAATACCTGTTTCTATTGAAACACAAACGTAATCGGATTAACTTTTAATCCTTCAAACTATTATTTAAATTAAAATAATGGAAATGGTATGTACTTTATGTATGCATCTTATTAAATTATAATGTATTCGTATCAGTAAAAATTAAAATAAAACAATTTAAATATTAATTGGTCATATGTACAGTTCGGAGATTTAAATTACGACATCTGTGTGGATCCACTAATTCAGGTAATAAAGACTTATATTATACTTTATTTCGTTTATTGTTTAAGTTTATTAATAAAAATGAAGCTAGCAGCAACCCTTTCCGAGAAAAACGCTTTTAAAACTCATGATGCATTAGTTTTCATTTTTCCCATTTAGCTCACTCGTATTTTGTACTTGCAAAATAAGGATCGGGGTTTGTTATTAAGGCCATCAACACTCTGAACAAATAGATTAAAAAGTTTATATACCTTTATTTCCTATTTTTTTTATAAATTTAAATATTTAGACTTTAAACTACTTAAGTAAGATAAATAAACATATTTACAGATGGATTCTCCTTTTCGGGTTGCTCCTGGGAGCAGGGTTTGGTGGTCCTCTAGAGTTTCTGCAATGTAACATTAATAGAAGGGTCGATTTTTGACTTTTAATCTACGTCCTTTGACTGGTTTGAATTTACTTGTTTAACTACCGAAATAAAAATAAATAATTTTACCTGAATGTCTACCTGTATATACTACAGAAGTCGGGAGCAAGATAAAACTGTTATAAACACGCGGTAGATAAGACGCCGACTTCAGTGCTCTGCCTTCAAAGAAATAATCGATATTTTAAAGCGGTCGGATTTCAAACGTATAAGAATAATATAGTCTTATACCTGCTTTTCTTATGAAAATATACTCATTCACGTTTAAATTCAATTTTGCTGCGGATTATTTGTTTACTTTCCGATATTAATTATATTAGTACACAGGTTTTTATTTAAATGAAATAATTTTGTTATGTTGGCCGGGTTTAAAATCTAAAACCATTGTTTTCTATTAAACTGAATCGTTCGCGTCTAACAATAATGATATTAATTATTTAACGCGAAAAAGATGACCGGATAACTTACGTTTTTTGGTAGTGGCGGTGGCGGCGGTTTAATTACAAGCGATAATTTAGTACTGATGAATACGTCTATTTTTTTCGGTTACGTTTCGATTTTACTGGATTAACGGCGTAAAGTAGGTGTTCAGCTTAATCTCCTGACGACGTTATAATTACAGGTACTCTGCGGTTTCTGGTACGTTTGTCGAGGTGTTTTTGTTTTAGTGTTAGTGTAAATTGGTGTAGGTGGGTCTCCTTTGTTAGTAATCTGGGTGTCTACCCGTTAAACTAAACAAGAAGATGTCGTGCGGTCAATGGAATGTAGGGCAACCACCCTCCAGGCTCCGCAGTGTAGGTGTCTAGTAAGGAAAGAGTATTCCGGCTTCCAACCCTGCATATCCCTCTCACCAGGTGTATAGTGCTGTAGATATCCCAACTTACGTACGTTCCACGTTAGCTCTCTGCAACTCTAACCCTTTGGCTTCGGTGATGATATCAAGTCGCGGAGTCGCGTTTTCTGTTTCGGACGGCGGTTACAGGCTGGCGGTTTTTAAACAGGTAGTAGTCGGCGCGAGCGCGACGATAGTGCACGCGATTTCTATTCGGATTCTTCTGGTAGAGTTCTAGCTCTAGCTAGCGGCACGTGCCGCGTTTTTATAAAGAATTCGCGAGGGTGGTTACAAAACTTTGGGGGTGAGGTTCCGTAGGCCAGTATTGGCGGAAGATGCTCTGACGTATACAAACTTTTAAACGTTTTTGAGATTTACGTCTTTGGGAGAATGCGTGATTACTTATTGTGCAATTTTCTGCAACGTTATGAAATATGTTTAAATTTTACTAAAAATTCTACGAATTTTTATAATTGCTTGCACCTGTGCACTTAGCAAGTCACTTTATCTTAATAAATTCCGCGAATTTTATATCAGTACTGGTATTTTATTTAGCAAATAATTATTCAGGACAGGAAAATTTTGATAAAAGACGGCGTCCCTTTACAGACTTATAGTAAAATTCTTCTAATTTTTTTACCTAATGATCCTCCCAAAATGTATCATCCTATAAAAAACAAAACGTATTGTTTTGTTTAATATTCGAAACATTTATTGTTACTACATACTTTTCAATTTCTTTAACATGAATTCCTTTTGCAGTGTAGACAATAAAGTAGCATTTGACTTGCTTGGTAATATGTAAAATTCCTTGCACCTGTTAATAATAATTATGGTTCCTCTTTAATTTAATTCTGTTACCCAACTTTCTATAAATGGAATTTATCAATAAAACCTTACATTTGTTTCACCATATTCTGTCATTTGAAAACTAACAAAAAAGAATTTCGGGTCACTTGCATGGGTTTGCTAATAGATAATCATACAAAATTTGTTAATTTATGATAATTACAGGACATTTTAATAAATGATAACAAAGGGAATATTTTAATAAAATAAGATTGTATATAGGTACTTACGCTTCTCTCGCCCTTTTTAATATCACACTTCTTCTTGGAACACTCACACTTTTTCTTGCTTTAGGCATTTTTAGACACAACCACAAATTCACAACGGGTGTTTGATCGATGAGTATCGTTTGCAAAATGCTAGTACACTGATAGCAATCCCGTAATTGTCTACATTTTATTAGAATATTTGAGGAATAACAATAATCAATGTGTAATTACGCTATACATAGGGTTAATTAAAGGCAAAGTTATTTAGCCATTTTCTACACCTAATTATATTACCTATATCTCTTTAAATTTAACATTGGGTAATAAACTAATTAGAAAATAATAGGAATTTGTTGTTATACAATTTATTTAAATAGCACTGTATGTTGATTACGTGTGATTAAAGAAAAGGATTGAGTTGGGGTACCTGTATAATAAAATAAAAGTGACATTAGTTTTAAAATTTTTTATAAAAATAAAAGAATTCAATTTTATTGCAAGTTACTGTAGTGTTCATGTCTTCTGTAAATTAGTGAAAAAATAATAAAGGGGTTTGCATAAATTATTCTGAATATTGATTTAATCCCTCATCTTGCCTGTGGCAGATAAGTATTCAGGTAAAACTTTGAAAAACTTTCACTTCGTTAGATTAGAGAGCGCTGCGATTGATTTATATTTCGTCAAGCTATCTTAAAAGTAGACCCGTTCGAAGTGAAGAAAATCCTTCAGTTAGTTAAAAGCAATTAGTTCTGCTGTATGTGGTAGTGAACGAAGCGTTCAAAGGATTTTGAAGGATAACCATTTTCATGCTTATCATATCCGGTTTCATCAACAACTATTTGATATGGAGATGGAGCAACGAGTCATATTTTGCAATTGGCCTCAACATAAAATTGTTACTTGATAAGGTTTTGTTTTTGGATGAAACCACATTCCACAAAAATGGATTTATGAATCGCCATAACTTCCACTACTATTCAGATCAGAATCCGAGGATTTTAAGGCAGGTTAACTATCAACACAAATGGTCAATAAAGGTTTGGGACGGAATTATTGGTGAACATATTATTGGGCCTTATTTTTTAACGGGCATTTGAATGGAGGTGTGTATCTTGATTTTTTGTAAATTGATTTGCAAAATCTATGTGCTAATTTGCCAATAACTGTGAGGAATGAAATGAGGCTGCAACACGATTCCGTTCAGATAGTTGGATATTTGCAGAGGAGGGCCGTGTAACTGGCCACACCGATCCCCCGCTTTAACTAAACTGTATTTCTTTTTGTGGAAGTATGTTAAGGAAATCATTTACCAAGAGCCGCCAAGAAAATATGCAAAAAAGAATAAGGAACCGTTCGAGAGCGTTACGCCCGAAATGTAAAATTTTCAAAACCGCCTTCAGTTGTGCCTCCAAGAAAATGGAAGACATATTAAACAAAACAAATAAACGTATTCATAACTTTGCTTTGTCTAATAACAGCTTTTGATAAATATCTATGAAACTTTGAAACATATCAGTACAATTACAAATATTAAAGATTCCCAACCCAATAGGAATAAAATCTACAGGTGTTCTCTTCCAAAGATATAACTTTTACACCTAATTTTGATTAATAACGGGTAGTTTCGGATAAAGACGAATTTAATTCAAGAACGTGTGGGTTAGGGTATAGGGAATGCTCAATAAAATTGATAGAGTAGCAAATCTCATGCCGATGAAAAATATAGGGTATTCCGTTTGAAAACTGCGAGAAAATCTACGGTCCTTGTTTTGGGCCATCCGATATTTCGTGTAGCCATCTGTATAAAAATGAAATAGACCATATACATAAAATATCCTACTACAAATAATTAATTTCGTTTGTTCTTGAAAGGTACAGAGTGATCAACACATGTCCATTCAGACAAATGTATTATCATATCTTTGAAATCACTCGGGATAAGATGCTGAAATTTTGTTAAGGCAAAGCACAAAGCGCGTTGAATTCAAATCTGCAATAATATATAGGGTGTTCAAATACCTACTTGTTTCAATGTAAACTTTTAATTAAACACCTAACGGGTTAAGGTACGCAGTTTAAACTCAAGATGGTGGCGATTATTTAGACCCGCTTCTCTGATTAAAACCATAACGATGTGCTTATTTGTCGATGTTTGTTTACACGTCCACTTTATCGATATGAGTTGGTTTACAATGCCACTAGTTTTGTGAAAAGCTTACATTAAAACCAATACACAAAAAGGTGGGAAAAGGAGAAATTAGTGTTTCTAGTTTTTACGGAAACGATAATATATTTATGGCCACAATGGTTTACAATTATGGTTTGTAACAAAACTATAGAATGTTTCCTACTCAGTACGACTCAATCGAACCTCCAACTTCAACTAAATCGTGATTCTTTGTTAAGTACATAAATAAACATGTGTATTAAACGATATTTGTTGATTTTTAACCCATTTAAATCGTGTTTACTTCGTTTTACACTTACCTAAAAGGTTATTTAGCATTTTTATAATGATACCTCCAGTAATCCATAATCTTCTATAATCCGACATGGTCCTGGTCCCATATGTGTCGGATTATCGAGATTGTACTGTATATATTATATATTAGGGTGGTTCGAAAAAAAATTTTTTTTAAACGCTATAGTGCTCAAAAGTTGCTATAAGCATAAACAAAGGAAAAGCAAAAAAAAATTTTCTCCGGTCGCGCATTGCCGTTAAAAATACGAAAAAACGGCAAATTCTTGACTAGTTTGTATTTTTTTTTAGACACTGGGATTATTAATGTAAAAACCCTATAGGGATAAAAAGTTACACTTAGTGTTGTAGAACAATAAAAAAAAATTATATTGGAGTTTTTTTTAACATCTTTTGGTCGCGCATAACCTTTAAAAGTTCGTTAAAATTCCTAAATCTGGACTTTTTATCTCTTTATACCAAATATACTGTGATTAACAATATAAAACCACTAGTGCTCAAAAGTAACTGTTATTGTTGTATAAGAATATAACAAATGTAATATAACTAAATTCTACTTGGGCAGCTGGACTGAAACATGTATGTCTGAACGAGTAAACGTCCTTCACGTCAGCTGACTTGAGAATGAGAAGTGAGCTGCGTGCGTACTCAATCATTTCGTTCGTGCCTGGTTACTGCCAGGTCATTCTCTTTGCCAGTCTGCTACTGAATCTAGCCCAGGTTGTTGTGTCGTAGTACGAGTGTCAAAAAGTCATTGTATCTCATCTTAAAGAATACCATATTTTGTGTTGTGTTTAAAATTATGTGATTATAAGTACTAGTGAATTGTAAACGTAAGGGTTATGGATTTACCAAAGAAGGTATGTGCAAAAGTAACTACAAGAGGGGACTTTCAATGTCCTATATCTGGACACCCCAGAGACTTGATAACTAGTAAGCTTCCAACACATGAAGATGTTTTACGCTGTTGTTTTCAAGTGAGATTTAACCTGGCGATTAAAACTAACGACAAAAGCGTATCTGTTTCAAAAGTTGTTGTAACAGTAGCAAATAAGGTTAATTCTCTGTACGAAAAGCATCAATTCCAACTGTGACGGAATATAGAGTTGTTCAACTTATTAATGCGTACTGTGATTCGTATTGTAAGCTTAGGAAATCATACCATCGTGACAAAGATAAACCTACATTCAAAGCAAAAGTTCACAAATTTAAGGTTAAGACTACCTCCCTCTTTGACATCGCAGATTGTAAGTCTGTTATTATTGGTGCTGACTGTACCTGTAAAAGATCTCCAGATGCGTGTGTGTGCTCAATATCAATTGACTGCCGATGTGAAAAAACAAAAAAAAATCCTATTCTGGTGTTGAGATTTATGTACTTTCAGAGGAACTACGGTGTGGGAAGAATCGGTGTGTTAGACATAAAAGAAACCAAAAGAAATACCGCCAGATTCAAACGTAAATTGCACCAAGCGATCACTCCAGACGTACCCAAACCCACGACAGTTCCAATGTCAGAAATTGACATCTCTGACGACAATGATGAAGATTTTGAACCACAAGCTTCTACGTCAACGCAGATGAGAGTATCATTAAAAGCAACCGCTTTAACCAGTGACCGGTACGGTGTGCCTGAACGTGCTACTGCTGCCATCGCATCGAGTGTTTTGCAGGATATTGGATTAATTACGGAATCGGAGACTTCACATGTTGTTGATAAAAGCAAAGTCCGCAGAGAAAAAAGCTCTGTTAGAGCTGATTTGCAAAGTAGACCGGTCGAAGAAGTTTACGACCTTTATTTTGACGACAGAAAGGACAACACTTTGTTTATCGAAAAAGCTAGTGGAAAACATTTTCGCCGAACGTCTAAAGAGGAACACTATTCCTTAATTCAGGAACCGGGTTCGATCTATATAGGTCACATTTCTCCTTCTTCCAGCTCTGCTGGCGACATAGCCTATTCCATTCCACGTCCCAATCCAGTCGCAAGGTACACCACTCCAAACGTTGCTGTCGATGACGAACCGTCACCGGAAGCACAAGATGTAGTCGGTAGGAATGCAAACCAAGAGCTCTAATTCGTTGGTAAACTGTACGAAGGGTTACAGCACGTCCTTCGTTTACAAACCATTGATCGACTATTGATCTTGAACTCGAGAATCGGTCTCTTAATACTATTAATTGGACATAGCAGCCCTGTACCACATTTTTCTGTCTTGGCCGTCCACTTGTTGTTCTGCAATGCTCTTGACCTTCTCTAAACCATGCTTGATAACACCGTATTATAGAGGATTGATTACAGTTCAGACGATTAGCAATTTTTCTGAATGAAAAACCACCTTCACGTAAGCCATTAATGCGACCTCTGTCTAATTCACTCAGTTATCGATAATTTTCTCGTTGCCGCACTCTAGGCATAATTGCAGTCTCAAAATGCAAAGGAGAACGCAAAAGTAAAAGAAGTGCAACCAAAAGCAATACCGAAATCGACTTAATCTCTCAAGAAATACATCCGATAATTTCGATTGTTACAACAAGTAAAACGTCAAATTTTCCATGGCTACTGGATTATTTGGAATGAAATTTTAATCAATTACTACATTTGACTAGTTAAACATTTCTGCCAGGTTTGGTCCAAAAATTCCAACACCATCCTGGTGTTGCATTTTTTATGTCAGAGTATAATTAGAGTTTACGTTTATTGATTATTTTTTTGTTAAATTGGAATAACCGTTTTTACGTATATTATAGTAATTCATGTGTGTAATAATATTTTCATCATTAGAGTTGAGTCACGGGCGTAGTCAAGGGTGGGCAAAGGGCATTGCCCCCCCCCGAGTGTTATATTGCCCCCCCCCCATGCAAAATTGGTCAAATTAAATATTGGAAGAATTCAATTTTGTAATGATTGCACAGATTCTCATAATAATGTTTCAGGTCATGATTTCAGCATAAATTTACTGTCACCATGTATTTCTTAAAATGCTTGAAATACGAGGATGTGACCCTTGTTTACGGTCAGTTGTAAACTTAAACAACATACCGTCATGTTTCAAGCCAAACTAAGTGACACCCTCAACGTCTAGGTGTTTTATGACCAAATACATTCTAATCACAGACGCCGTTCTTGTTCTTCACGGTTTTTGATTCATGCAAAAACTAGTTCAAATATCCACTTTTTTTAAAGAATTCCAATAAATCTTGAAGGAATTATTTTCCACGTTTATTTTTAGAATTTAAAAATAGGTAAGGACAAATTGTTTGTTTCCTATAGGTTACTTACTGAATGTATCACAAAGAGGGAAAAACAGATTTCCTAGGAGACCATCTGAACTACACCATTCTGAGAAACATCTAATAAAATTTTTTTCATGCAAGTTTGACGTTTTATTGCATGCATAGGTACCACATTCTAGTATACAGTTTTAGTTAGTCACTGTGCCACACTATAGGATACAATCAGACATCGCACTCCAGAAAATTGTGTAACGGTTCTTGTCGTTGCCGCATTTCAACTTTAGGAATAATGCACAGTGGCAACACGTGGCGTGCCACTCGAATCTACTGCCAAGTGCCAGCATTATGCGCGTTACCTAAATTTCTGTTTTTTAATGCAGACATGCCCAAACATTCTACTGTTCCTATTACTAATAAACCTTCATCAACTCACACGGTCAATCAGAAAATTTTGGCAATTGGTCACTTGTCACTTGGCTAATTGTGTATATTATATTATAGAATTTCTATATAATATAAGCCCCCTCACAAATTATGTTTGCCCCCTCCCCCCTTGAGACGTTATGCTGGCTATGGCACTAAGTTGAGTTGACAATAAACGGTTATTATTATTACTATAATTATTATATTTATAATCTATTGTAGGAAGCCACTCGAATCTACTGCCAAGTGCCAGCATTATGCGCGTTACCTAAATTTCCGTTTTTTTAATGCAGACATGCCCAAAAATTTTACTGTTCCTATTACTAATAAACCTTCATCAACTCACAAGGTCAATCAGAAAATTTTGGCAATTGGTCACTTGTCACTTGGCTAATTGTGTATATTATATTATAAAATTTCTATATAATATAAGCCCCCTCAAAAATTATGTTCCCCCCCCCCCTCCTTGAGACGTTATGCTGGCTATGGCACTGAGTTGAGTTGACAATAAACGGTTATTATTATTACTATAATTATTATATTTATAACCTATTGTAGAAAGCGATTCGAATCTACTGCCAAGTGCCAGCATTAGCGTGTTACCTAAATTTCTGTTTTTTTTTATGCAGACATGCCCAAAAATTTTACTGTTCCTATTACTAATAAACCTTCATCAACTCACAAGGTCAATCAGAAAATTTTGGCAATTGGTCACTTGTCACTTGGCTAATTGTGTATATTATATTATAGAATTTCTATATAATATAAACCCCCTCAAAAATTATGTTTGCCCCCCTCTCCTTGAGACGTTATGCTGGCTATGGCACTGAGTTGAGTTGACAATAAACGGTTATTATTATTACTATAATTATTATATTTATAATCTATTGTAGAAAGCGACTCGAATCTACTACCAAGTGCCTGCATTATGCGCGTTACCTACATTTCTGTTTTTTTTTTATGCAGACATGCCCAAAAATTCTACTGTTCTTATTACTAATAAACCTTCATAAATTCACATCAAGGTCAACCAGAAAATTTTGGCAATTGGTCACGTGGCTAATTGTGTATATTATATTATAGAATTTCTATATAATATAAGCCCCCTCAAAAATTATGGTTGCCCCCCCCTCTTCTTGAGACGTTATGCTGGCTATGGCACTGAGTTGAGTTAACAATAAACGGTTATTATTATTACTATAATTATTATATTTATAATCTATTATAGGAAGCCACTCGAATTTACTGCCAAGTGCCAGTATTAGCGCGTTACCTAAATTTCTGTTTTTTTAATGCAGACATGCCCAAAAATTCTACTGTTCCTATTACTAATAAACTTTCTTCAACTCACAAGATCAATCAGAAAATTTTGGCAATTGATCACTTGGCTAATTGTGTATATTATATTATAAAATTTCTATACAATATAAGCCCCCTCAAAAATTATGTTTGCCCCCCCCCCTCCTTGAGACGTGCTATGGCACTGAGTTGAGTTGCCAATAAACGGTTATTATTATTACTACAATTATTATATTTATAATCTATTGTAGGAAGCAACTCGAATCTACTGCCAAGTGCCAGCATTATGCGCGTTACCTAAATTTATTTTTTTTTTATGCAGACATGCCCAAAAATTCTACTGTTCTTATTACTAATAAACCTTCATAAACTCACATCAAGGACAATCAGAAAATTTTGGCAATTGGTCACTTGGCTAATTGTGTATATTATATTATAGAATTTCTATATAATATAAGCCCCCTCAAAAATTATGTTTGCCCCCCCCCCCTTGAGACTGTATGCTGGCTATGGTACTGAGTTGAGTTGACAATAAACGGTTATTATTATTACTATAATTATTATATTTATAATCTATTGTAGGAAGCCACTTGAATCTACTGCCAAGTGCCAGCATTAGCGTGTTACCTAAATTTCTTTTTTTTGTAATGCAGACATGCCCAAAAATTTTACTGTTCCTATTACTAATAAACCTTCATCAACTCACAAGGATAATCAAAAAAATTTGGCAATTGGTCACTTGTCACTTGGCTAATTGTGTATATTACATTACAGAATTTCTATATAATATAAGCCCCTCAAAAATTATGTTTGCCCCCCCCCCCCCTGAGACGTTATGCTGGCTATGACACTGAGTTGAGTTGACAATAAATGGTTACTATTATTACTATATTTATTATATTTATAATCTATTGTAGGAAGTACGGGTAGGACCTACAGACAGTGCACTGTCTGCTTCAGTTGATATGGAAGATCTAATGTGTTCAAGTCCACCAGGTGCACCACCTTTAACTCCTCCTTCGTCACCCAATGTACAAGTAAGGGAATCTCCTTGGGAACCATTAGAATTACAACTTGATTATTGGCAAATGCCAAAAGCCATCGAGAATATAAAGACTGATAAACCCAAACAAGATGGAAAAGTATCATTAAAAGGATTGTTTAGAGGTTTACAAGCAATTCCAGGTTCTTGTTCTGGTTTAGGGACAGGGCTTAACCTCACTATGCATGTTTCCACAAAAGAGAAAAAACAAAAAAGTAAGTATAGTGAGAAGTTATATTTTAATATTGACGTAGATCAGTGGATGAGTTATTTGACTCCAAAATTGTTCGGGTCCGGTTAGTGCGTTTTTGTAAGTGGGTTAAGTTGGAAAAATAACCTGAAATGGAAACTAATAATCCACCACGTTTTTTTAGCATCATTTTGCCGTGCATTAAAACATGCAATAATATTGCTTCTTTAGCAATCATTGCACATTAATAATGATCAAACTTCTCCTATTATCCATTCTTTTTAATGATCTTGATGTTGGTTTTGTTGAGATGTTTAGTTCACCCCTTGAAAGACAACCACTAACGGTTCTAATTGTGATTTTTGCTGCAAATATTCTGAACCATTCGTGGCTTTAACCCCATTTCAAATTTTATAATCACTGTTTTACTTCTCATTTAGATCTGAGTTACGAAATCAAAACAATTATCTTTAATTTAACATATGGTAACCTAGATTCATTTGTACCTGCAACACAAAATAGCAATATTGAAAAACTAGTACAATTATGGTATACTTAAATTATTTATTTTGTTTTTAGTCATGCGTCTTGGTAAAAAGAAGGAAAAAGAACGGGAACCAGAAGCGAGAAGTCAATTTGTAGAAGGTATATCTAGATTAATTTGTTCTGGTAGGGCATCCCACAGCCCTCCAATGCGCGGTAAGTAGTACTAATGCTTGCAACTATTCTACTCTTATTGAAACTGTTTCAGTTTTTATTGATGGGGCTGAATGGAATGGTGTTAAATTTTTTCAACTGAGTTCTACTTGGCAAACTCACATAAAAAATTTAACAGTTGCGTTGGTTGGAGCACCAATCGCTGGTACAGAACTATCCTAACGTAAAATACTGCCTTTGCAGAAATTAACGCTTATAAACAACGTTTTTTAAATTGTGATCTGAATTTTCCTCCAAAACTAAATATGTATTAACATGAATGTTAGATCTTATTTGTGATATTTGTTTTAGCCACTAACTAATATATGGCTGTTACATTTTTGTATAATACGCGCCTTTTTTTCTATTAGGATAGTAAGAAGTTTTTGTAAAACGGAAAGTGAAACCAAAGTTATTTAGGCACGTGAAAAAATTATATTTAAAATGTAAATTATCTTAGTAAAAGATAAATATTAGTGCTGTAGTGTAAGATATTGGAGGAAAATGAACGGATCATTTGCAATTTTTGTGTGATGTAGTAGACTGTTAATGTGCAAAACAAAAATTTTATGTAATAGATGATTAAGTAATCAGTGGAATTGCTTGCAATATATGAAATTTATTGGAGTTGTGTTTAACTGCATACAATAGTAGTAGTTGCAGTTTATAAAGATGTTCTTCATGTATACATATTGAAGTGAAGTAGTTGGATGGAAAGTGCTGACCTGTTGACAATACTTGTCATGGCTCAATATATTTTATTAGTAGCTTATTAGCAAAAGACTGCAACCCGAACTTGTGTTTGTTATCAATAAAAGTAAATACTCTACATGTGATATCGTAGACATCAAAATTCATTTAGAATAGTTGAGTATTATTCATTCAGTAAATGAATTTCAATAGTAACTGCATGCATAATCCAAACAAAGCACATTTAACAATGAGGATGTCTGAAGAAATAACTGTTGTAGTTCTAGTCACAAATAAGTTGTATTTACAACGCTTTTATTTAATATAGTATAAACAAATCAAAATCAATATGCTTAATAATTAGTAATAATAAATAGTTCAATTTATATTTATTATTCGTACTTCAAAAAATGTTGAATTATTAAGCATGAATATATACTTTTTTTAGCTTTTATTCAGAACTGTCCAAAATAAGTAATTTATTTTAAATTGCTAATTCCAACAGTTTTGGTTTTGCTGTGTGACTTTATTTATTATTGGTCAGTAAAGCAATAAGTAATTTGATGTAAATAATCAAAAAATTATGCTTTCCAGTTGAATATATTTTGAAATGTATGTTGTAGTGATTAAGTATTATATTTATTGAAATAGCTGTTTGTTTTTTCATTCCTATTATTGCGATAAGAGAATAAATATGTTTCAACAATGGTTTTGTGTTTTCTAATTAATGTGTGTGTCCAATGATGAAATCATGCAAATTATCGGTACCGTATGATTTACTTACGAATACACTGGTATTAAGATAGTTACTTCTAGACACTAACAACAGATAGACAACGACATCAGAAATAAAGTTGTCTTGCGTCTATAAGGATTGATGTTTAAAAAAATTATATACAATAACATAATACTAATTATAAATATCTCGTGTGGAACAACACACGACCTTCTAACCTACAAAGAAATAATTTTAATAAAGGCCGTGACTAGAGGCACGTGAAATTTGGCGAATTATAACCTCAATCTGTCTAAAAAATTGGAAATAAAGAGAAAAATTCAAATCAACGGTAACCTAGGTGGATTGTAGGGTAATGTAGCTTGGATCCTAGGTTACCGTGTATTTTAATTTTCCTTTTTATTTCCATTTTTTTAGACACATTGAGGTTATAATTTGTTAATTTTCACGTGCTTATAGTCACTGCCTTTAATAAAATTTTTTAGAATAATTATGCAATCTCATTTTTAGTACGTTCATAATGAAAATAGGAAATGTTGTAAAAATAAAAACAATCCACGTCAGATGTATGTTGACAACCTTTGACAAAGAACTTCCATTATCAAAGTTTAAAACTATGTTGGATAGAGGTTAATAAACATATAGATGCTAACTTTAAAAAATATTCTAAGGCCGCTCGCTCCTATACAAATATCGATAATACAGATTAAGCATTTTCTATCTTTAACAAACTTTATAAAGAAAAGTTACGTAAAGTTAATTATCTTTAAAAAAAATTTTGTACACATTTTCCTATAAGGAAAAAACTTGAACAAACACTTAAATTATAAAATTATATCCTAGGAATTTTTTTTGCCGCCAAATTACGCGTCATATAAAGAAATTGCAAAGAACGTAATCCCTATGTTTAAGATCTATATGTAGGTATTTTTATATCATTAAGATATGCAACAAACAGTCTATAGAGCCCAATATAGCCGTATATATATATATATATATATATATATATATATATATATATATATATATATATATATATATATATATAGTATATAATGAAGTAAATCTACATACAACATTTCAAGCATGTACATATTACGGTTCTGGGGCTATTGGATACTAACATACATCCACATTACAAAAATAGGCAACATTGTAAAAATGATTGAGATTGATACACATCTAGATGCTAATTTAAAACAAACTCCAAAGCCGTCCACTTCTATAAAAATATCGATAATACAGTTTAAGCATTTTCAATCATATTTATTATTTAGACTTATTTAGCTTTATATTAAGAAAATTTTTGTAAAATTAAATTTTCTTTAAAGAATATATCCATATTTTCTGATAAAATGAATCTTTATTCAGATATTGAAAAAATATGTATCAACATTTAAATTATACCATAGGGGTTTTTTTGCCGCAAAATTACGCGTTGTATCAAAAAATTGCAGAGAACATTATTAATCGATGTATATAAGATCTATATGTTGGTATTTTTGTCTGAAATGTACAGCTGTTTCAGAAATATTTGATAAAATCCTGAAACTGCTCCTAATAAACTCCTCTCTCTGCCACTGATTTTCTCTGAAAATCTAATCAGGAGAAATGAAAACAAGCTTAAACACGAAATTTGAAGTACATATACACGTTTTGCAATGCCAACCCATGGTCACCTAAAGTGACGCTTTTAATTTCCTTGATGTAGTAGGTGCTGCTATCTATCGTCTATTCTATACTATTGCAAAGTTTCTTTTATACTCTAAATTGGACTTACAGTGGTGATTTACTGTGATTAGTACTTGTGACAACCAATGCCACTATAATACAACTTTGTAGTCACTATTACAGTAAACACAGTTTTTATCTATCACATATTGCCACTGACATACAAAATCAGATTGTGTGTGAAAATGCAGGAATGTCACATTTAGTTTCATTTTATTGTACAAAAATTAGTTCTTTATAGCTAAGTTCATACTTTGTGGTTTTTTAATTTAAATTGCGTTTGCTTTCGATTACTTTCAAGATATGCTGCAACATTTTAGTGTGATAAAATTAACACCATGTTGCTTTTAATAGAGCTGAACGTGTGCTACTTATTGGTATCATCATATTAAACACTAAATAAAACAGACACTCTCTATTTAACTTCAGGCAGAATGAAACTTTATTCTTTTAGAAAGTTCATTTTTCACACAATATTTAATTTTTTCCAATCTCAATTTTTAAGTATGAGATGTTTTTCTATGCATTTCATACAATCTTGCTTACCAGCTATAATTTCGTTCCTGAAATACTTCACGACACGTGCCTCTCTTCTGCTTGCCATGCTACAGCTTTTGGCATATTTAGTTTTTCTTGTTTTTTACATATTACACAATTTCAGATCTGCCTTTCTTTATTTTTTGACATCTTGATTATCATTTGTGTTTTGATGACATAAATTTTCTTTATTTTCTTTGTCTTCATCTTTTAGCTCTGTTTCACTTTCTCCACTTTCAGTTCCTGCATCCAGCATTGGCAACTCTAAAATAGTCGTTATTAAAAATTTTTTAACCATTTTTAATTATTGAAAAACAATATGTTCCACATTTATGTATTTTAATTCCTTTCCAAAAAAAATTTTTACTTGGCCACTGTGTATAGCCAGTAGTGTAGTCTACTGATTTTTGTGAGCTCTACAGCATTCTCAAGAAGACTATACCAAGGTATCTTGCAAGCCATTCACATTCATTTTCACTTAGATTGAATAGTTGGCTTACTGTTGCCATATATTTTCTCAGTTGCATAGAATTTATTGTTTGGGACATTAACATTATGACACCTTAGACAAACAACTGTGCCCTCTTAAGTGACTTAACAACTTTTTGAAAATTCACATACATCATCTTCTCTTATTACAAATTTTTGGCATAATTGTATTAGAAATTCATCTGAATCTTTTGTTTGAGATGTTAACAAGACTGGCACTTTTTGAGCTCGTTTCCCTACCACTTCTACAATATCCAATTTTTCAGGTAATTTCTGTTCAAAAGATGTTAATGATTCTTTTAGTTCTTTTGCATTGTGTTAACCTTGCAGGATGTGCATCATTCGAGCCGCTTCACCACTTCTCTTATTAAACAAAATTGTTTTAGAAAATACCACTGTTGTAAGTTCTTGCCTTGCATTAGTGGAACAGAACATTTTTTAAGTTACCATATGCTGTAGAAATTATGGTATTTAAAAGAATGTTTAATTTAAACAGTCCTGATGTGAGAGGTAATAGCTGAGTAGCATTTAACTTTCTTGTGTACATCATGTATAGTGCATTAGAAAAAATTCGGATAAAAGCATTCTAGTTCCATAACATGTAAGAAAGATTTTAATATACAGTCCGTCTTTAGGTCACCTTTTTTCAAAGAGGCATCCTTTCAGTACAAACGCATTTCTTTAAGGCACATCCTAGTTTTCAGACTAAGGATGGTGTATTATTACACTGCGTGTTTCAAATATAATTAAAAGTATTACACGACAACTTAGTGGCTTGGACAACCAAGTTGAATTTTTTCGGCTTAAAAAAATCATTTAACTTAAAGTTCTGTTTTCAGAAATTTTTTTAAAATCTAGTAGTAATCGCCCTAAAATAAAGTGTCCTTAATGATAAGTATCGGAAAAGCACGAGTATATTTCTAAGAATTTATACATGTCTTTTCACTAAAGATGCGCCCTGTGTCAAAACTTGATGTGATAAAATATCTAGTGTGGAAATTAAAATAAATCAAATAATTTTAATAACATTTTTTTAGGATAATTGTGCAACCACTATCATAATAACATTCATTATACATATGTGTGTATAATCAATGATAATAAGTTCATTACGAAAATAGGCAACATTGTAAAACTATGTCAAACAGACGTTTAAAACCTCATGTCACACAGAGGTTATAATAGACATATAGATGCTAACTTAAAAAATTAAAAGAAATAATAGTATATTATTTTATAAAGAGCTAAAGTGACACTTTTTGTGGCGAATTTGTAGGTTTGACGGACGAACGTAGTGAGTCCGGCAATTATAGATGAGCCACAAACAGCCACTTTGCTCCGCATAAAATATACTATTTTTTCTTCAGACGTTTTTTACACTTAAATGTGAAATGAGGAAAAATAATTAGGTTGTGAAAATAAGGAATACTTAGAATTACTTAGCGTGCTCTGGCAAGCAACAGTAGACGTTGCTAGGTTTCGTTGAAAACAATGCATTAAACAAGTTGCAAATTGTGAAGATTATCCGTGTTATTGTAGGTAAGTATTAAACTTTTTGTTCCTATTTGTGTAAATTAAAATATTACCTTGTTAGGAGTATGATGGATTTGGAGAACTACACGCCGTCGGAAATTACTGAAGCGGCTAATACGGCAATAAATGATCTATTACCTATAAGATCGAGCAAAATCTATGAACGCGCTTTTCAGCAATTTATAAAATGGTGCGATGAAAAAATATTAAAAGCTACTCTGAAACCGTAATGTTAGTTTATTTTTCCGAATTAGCAACAAAAATGAAAATGAAAAGCTCGACAATATTCGATGATAAAATAATTATTGAGCATTCAACATGGCGTAGATATAAACAAATACTTGAAACTTGGTGCATATCTAAAGAAGCAGAATGAAGGATGCACCCCAAAGCAGGTCAAAGTATTTACAAAAGACCAATTTAACAAATTTTTATCGAGCGTCGGACGAAAAATACTTGACAATGAAGGTAAGTTTTAGAAATAGACTGAAAACAAGTTTTTATATTTTGTATTTTTTTAGATAGTTTTGATTATTGGTATCTCAGGGGCATGTCGTTATGATGAATTGGTGAAGATGAAGGTAGACGACGTTGAGAACCTGAAAACTCTGCTACATATTAAAATTCCAGATAGCAAAACAAAAAAAATTAAATCGTTTACAGTTGTAGGGGATATGAATGATCGCCGATTTTTTTTGAAATATGGAAATGGAAAATGCTCAAGAGCAGTGATGGGAATCCATAAAATAAGTAGTGTTCCTAGGGAGGTAGCTTTTTTCTTAAAATTAGCGAACTATAGAGAATACACAAGGCATTGTCTAAGAAGAACCTCAGCTACACTGTTGGTGGACGGCGGTGCAGATTTAATGTGCTTGAAGCGCTATGGTGGCTGGAAATCCAGCACTGTAGCTGAGCGTTATATTGAAGACTCTCTAGCAACAAAAAAAGAGACGGCCTTGAAAATATTTGCACCTAGTGCAAGCGCTACGAGTACAGAAGTTCATGTAGAAGAGGAAGAATTAAAGACCATTCCCTTAGAACGTAGCGAGACCTCCACTGTTACCTCTGTCGGATTTTATTTAGGAGAAAATGTTAGTTTTAATCATTATACTTTTAACCTTTGTAACTCTAAACAATAAATTTGTTTTCATTGTTTTCCAAATTGAGAAAGAAACTTTATGAAGAAAAGTTATGCAAACTAAAATTTTCTTTAAAAAATAGGTCTACACTTTTTCTTATAAAATTAATCGTTATTCAGATATTGAAAAAATTTGAACTAACACTCTTAGACAAAAAAAAAATAGATACATTTTCCGAGTGTGTTCGATAGCCGAATGTTTCCCGTCACATTTAGTTTTGTGGTTAGGGTAATGTTTTTTAGTATTTATCTTTAACGTGGACTTCTTCTTAGAAAAGTGCATCGTGTGAATGTAAAGGTTTGTTCGTTTGCAGAAGTAATAAGAAATTCAATGGTTTATTATTGTAGATGATTGCTGTTTATTGTGAAGTTGAAAGTTATTGGAATTCAGCAGCAAGAAAACATGTTTTTCCAAACCCAGTAAAAGACCCAATTAATTTTTGTTATATATAGATGAATTAAAAAAAAATAGGGAAATATAAAAAAATATTGGGAAGTTTTTTTCAATTTTTCTTTAGGTGAACATGGTTTATTAGAAACAGATTAAAATATTTTGACGGTATGTTAGTTTAAAAATAAATAGGTTAAATTTGAACAAATTATATTTAGGAATTTAGTTACAAATTTAATAACTTAATACTTAATTGCACAAATGCACAAGTTTGTATAAATTTAATGCCATTCATAGAAATATTTTTGATGGGTATTGTCAAGTAGACGAAAAAATTTTTTTTATTCAGTTGTAATTCAAAGAACATTTTTTTTTATTCTCATGATGATTTAATGAAATAAATTAGAGCGTATGTCAAATAAACATTTTTCATTTTGGACGACAAGAGCGTATTATTAAAAAATTATTGTTATTCAATCTGGATTTGAATAATCCGCTTTTTTACGCGACCAATCAAAATAGTGCAAGACCAATCACAAACGTCTTGTACTTTCTTCGTCCCTAAGAGAGGGCGTCATTTTGCACCAAATTTTCCTCGTGAAAATAGTCATATATTGGTTTTATCTAGGCTAACACTTAAATTCTACCCTAATAATTTTTATGCCGCTAAAAAACACGTCGTATCAAAAAATTGCGTAGAACATAATCAATCCGTATGTTTAAGGTATGTGTAGTTGGTGTCGGCGTTTCATTCCAAGTTTCGTCACGCTTACTGCTCCTTTAAGTGGTTATAGTGCTTAGCGGTCTTATGGGCCATCGAAAAATTTCGTCCTTATGTAGAGGCTGCACACTTCTCCGTATTTACTTTGGTATGGCTAAACAAACTTCAAAATCCTTGAAAAATCTGGAACTGCGGCAGGACCTGTAACAAACAAAATATGTGGGTGTATTTTGTTTGTTTCAAAACTCTTCTGAGAGATTAGCCCGCTGGACTATTCGTCTTCAACAGTACGATCTCGACATAATTCACCGAAAGGGTGAAGAACATGTCGTACCTGACGCTCTTTCTCAATCGGTACTTAAACTCGAAACTCTCGTAACTGAACCAACTACTTCACGTATCTCACTACCTATCACTGATTCATGGTATATTTCTATGCGCGATCGTGTAAATTCTTTTCCAAAGCAATTTCCTTCCTGGTTTGTTAAAGATGAGTTATTATTTAAGCGTACTAAATTGACTTCAGCTTCCGATGACTTAGGTGACTGGAAGGTGGTTGTTCCAAAAAACCAACGTCCAGAAATTCTTCGCGAACTGCATGATTCTCCTACTGCAGGACATTGTGGAGTAACTAAAACTGTAGCACGTATCTCACTTTATTATTGGCTAGCTTTAAGGACCGACGTCTCGCGTTACATTCGACGTTGTAAAATTTGTCCTGTTCATAAGGTGGAACAAACTACACCACCGGGATTCTTCGCTCCTGCTACCGTTCCTACACGTCCGTGGCAAGTGCTTTGTGCAGATCTCGTGGGACCTCTGCCGCGATCCTCATAAAGTCATTGTTTTATACTAGTGGTGGCTGATTATTTCACAAAGTTCCCATAATTTTTTCCTTTACGAACGACTATTATGGTAACTCGGATTATAGAACAAATATTTTAAATGTTTGTTACTCCACCGTACATCATCACAGACAATGGGGTAGAGTTTCGCAGCAAGGAATTGTGCTCTCGATATGGTACGACATTCTATACACTCCAAAATACCCTCCTAGATCCAGCTGAACTAAATAATCGCGTTTTAAAAACAATGTGATCTTCCTATATTAGTTCCAATCAACGTACTTGGGATGTGAATTTACCAAAGATCGGATGTGCAATTCGCTCAGTGAACCATACTTTATGGTGACCTCTGACCCGAATGTCCTGATTCTGGCTCACCTATCTTGAATCCTGGTGGAAATATTCCTCCGACACGTTCCGGCCAATTCTATAACTCACTTCGTTTGGACATTCTGAAACGTATGAGACGTTCTACGCAACGAATTCAAAATCGATACAATTTTCGTCGTCAACACAACATAAAGTAAGTAACCTCGCCTGGAAGCAAAATTTCGTTCTCTCTGATGCGTCTCGGCACTTCAATGCCAAGCTCGCGCCGAAGTACATGGGTCCGTGTCGCATATCTCGCGTAGTGTCTCCTTGGACGTATGACTTACAAAATTCTGCGGGAAAGTCTATAGATGTTTACCATACAAAGGATCGTAAGCTCTGATACTTAACCATCTGCTTCGGTATTGGATGATTCTCCCTGCTGTTACTGGTTGTAATATTAGGAGGCGTACTCTGTTGGGGAGTCCAAAGCGCCGTAAACGGCAGAAGTAGTCGAAACTCACTACATCTTTCGGGTGGTTTACTGGGTTCCTTCTTGTAGGGAAGGTTATTTAGGGTTACATTCACATCTGTCTTTTCCGTTTTTCGAGTGTATCCCTGCTCTAACATCAAAGTCCTTTACTTCTATCTTTTTGTTCTTTCGGGTGGGTTTTTCAGCACGACTGTCCCTGTGTGCTGAGGTTGAGATTGGGTTTTGGTCAGTATGAGGGTTTTTACGTCGGCGGTCCTATAGATAGCGGTTGGGATAGAGGGCGTAATTCACCAAGTATGTCTAGATGAACGAGTGAATGTGGGACGATGACACCCAAATATCTACCCAAACTCAAAATCCTTATCCGCTTTGTGATCACAACAACTTAGCTTTTACGCCCAGTCCATTTGTTTGCTGAGCATAAAGCTGAGCTAATCTTTGGTAGACCGATCTATCTTTGGGCCTTTCGGGGTATAAGACGCCCCTTGCCCTGTCCGCCCGCACTATTCCGCCTTCTAAGTGGATAAGTGGTGAGAGGCGCAACAATGTTTTCTGGAGCTATTTTCGCCTTTTCTTTTAGGCAAGCTCTTGTGATGCCAGTGAGGGTCGCTCTCCCTTTCATGAGCACCGAACAACGAGTACAGTTGGAGAACATAGTAGGTTTGTTTTACTTTTTATTTTATTTTTATTTAGTTAGGATTGAATTCCGAAGGGCTTAGGTGGAGCCAGGGTGTCCGCTCGTCTGGTATGGAAGATCTTCGGTAGCTCATGTTGCTGGTTCTGGTGTGAGGTACGTCCGCCACGTAGCTCCGCGTGGTGTTTTGTTCTCTGCCTTGTTGAGGTTGCGAAATTGGGTGGGGGATTTTGGTTTGCTAGGGGGTATTTGTCACGTGTTAATTTAACATTTGTATGTTCTTTCGAATTTGAAAATTCTTTATGCTTGTTAAATTCGTGTTACCTTCGGTTGCAACAAAATTGTGACAACTGTGTGCACACTAAACTGCATATAGAGTATAAAACATATAATTGCTTATCTAAAGATTACGTTGCAACATTGCATTGATGTTATTTTTGAGGTGTCACTATACTGTGTGTATGAACACTTGAAATATTACCGCATTATTAACTTTACACACGAGTTCCGTAAATCGAAATGTAATAGGTATCTAAGAACACACGTACAAGTGAATCTATTAAAATTTCACAGGTAGCAGAATACAACTCGTAAATTACAGGAATGGTACAATTTTAAGAGAATTATAAACAAATATAGCGACAACCGGGTGTGAGTTGCCACTATAGAAGCTGTAGTCACTTTACAGGACGATTCACACACAAGGCGTTGCTATCATATCGAAACGCACACAAATACATACCCCCCCCCACCCAAACACGCACGCACGCACACACATACATGCACACACAGGTACACAGGCAGACACACACAGACACCATGACCGATATTGCCGAAACTTAGCCAAAGTACGTACATATTATGGTTCTGGGGTCATCGTGGATACTAACATACATCTAGGCACAAAAACACACACACACACACATACACACAGACATCATGGCCGATCTTAGCGAAACGGCCAAATTTCAAGTACTATGGTTCTGGTGTTATCGTGGTTACTAACATACATCTATACACAAACACACGCACGTGCATACGCACACACACGCACACACACACACACACACACACACACACACACACACACACACGGCCGATCCTGGCCAAAGTTGACCAAATTTAAAGTTCGTACGTATTATGGTTATGGAGTTATCGTGGATACTAGTATACATCTGCACACACAAACACACACACACACACACGCGCACTCAGACATCATGGCCTATCTTAGCAAAACTTTGTCAAGCGATGTATAATGAGCTAATAAGTCGATTAGCGATACCGAAAAAAGTCAATTGGATAACCTTCTACACCTATATACAGTGCGTACCAAATGCATGGAACTGGCGTTGTTATTTCAAAACTATTCAAGCTACATCGATAAAATTTAGTATGCATGCTGTTTGCAAAGTCTTCTATTATTTCCACGGTTTATTTATTTTTTTTAACTGACAAGGTCGGGAGCTGCATAGCTAACTTGCTTTTTTTTAATATGAAGGGGAGTCAAATCGCATACCGTTTGAATGGTATTTTCAAGTAGAATCCAGCAACATGCCGCTTGCCATAGTTATCTCTAAAGATAATTTCGTTATTGTAAATTAAATATTGGGAGTATTAATTGGATAACTGAAGATTTAGTTAGCGCTGAAAAGAATGGTTAGTTCGTGCTTATTTGAACAACGTTTTTCCGAAACTATTTTTTCTTAATATCTCCCAAACGGAAATAGGTACGATTTCCAAATTTGGTAGGCGCACTAGATGAGCGATTACTATTATTTTGCAGCGATTTTGGCGCCGCGTGATATTTTTTGAGTTCGCATACCCTGATTGCCCAGTTCTTTACCAACAAATTCTTATTTTTATGCATTTTTGATTTTAGCACTTGTTTTTGATTTTTTGGCCAAAATTCGTAACAAACTAGTTATATATCATGCAGTCGAGTAATATTTGTAAACTGACGACTAGCATTTAGGAGTAAGAGTAGTAGTTAAGAACTTCAAACATGTAACAAATTAACAATTAGGTATTACAGCAACTGTTCGAAATGTCTTCCCCCTACTTCTATGCACTTGTGACACTGACGAATTAAAGAATTAATCGCAGCCGCAGTTTGTACACGATTATTATTTTATTCACAACATCCATTCTCTATTCTTTAGCTCTTCACGGGTATTTACTGGTGTATGATACACTATTCCTTTGAGATGAACCCAAACAAAATAGTCCAATGGATTTAAATCGGGCCACCGTAATCGCCAAGCAAGTGGTCCTTCACCGGGAATCCAATTTAAGTTACTGTTTCTGACACGTCCGATCCATCGTTGATGATAATTTTCATCCAACCACTGCGAGCTTACCGTCCATAATGCTTTGAAGCACAATCCAACTGGATCAAATTTTCTTGGCGCAAATTTAAAAGAGCATCTTCAAGCAATTTTTCAAAAAATTACGAACTAGATTTGTATTCAAGCGAGGTGGTAAAAAATGTGGCCCACGAAGAGTATTTCCTATAACATCAATCCACACATTTACGTTGAATTCGTACTGAAACGACGATTCTCTAATATACCGACGATTTTTATGGGCCCATACATGAAGGTTGTGGTAATTTACAACTTCATTGTTTGTAAAATTGCTTTCATCAATCCACAAAATGTTATGTAGAAATTGTGGATTCACTTCTGCAGATTGTAAGACCCATCTACATAAGTTTCGGCGCTTTTCCCGGACGCAAACCTTGGACAGGTTGCAGGTGAATAGGTCGCGGATGGCCATGTTTGAACACCCTAAACAGTCGCGATTGATAAATTTGGAGCTGCTGAGTAACTCGACGTGTGCTTTAATTGTTACATCAAAAATTCGAGGATGTACGTACGCCAAAATAATGGTCGTCACCCATCTAACGCACCTAACAAATTTGGAAATAGGAGCTATATCCATTCAGGAGATATTAAGAAAAAATGTTTAAAAAATTCAAATTTTGGCCCCATTTATCTCAGGTAAGAAAGCTTTTTAGGACATAGTTCCTAGTACACATCCCTATTATTTTCACGTGTTCTATCGATTCCAGAAGTTGTAAAAACCTTTTTTTTTCAAGTTGTACTAAATTATACTTTAATTTTAGATCTTTTATTCATTTAGTAGTAAATATAAGAAAAGTTCTTAAGTTTTGTATGAGGTAGGCAACTTAAATTGCATATCTGATTAGTACATATTTTTTAAGTGAATATATTTCATAAAGATTTATATTTCCCTTTCCTTAGAAATGGTATTCTGATCATTTAAAAGCCGCGCAATGCGTAATAACTAGCCTTTTTCTTTTTCAATTCACTTGCTGCTAAATGTAATAGCATGTAGTTGTGGGGAATTTTCCCTAAATTTTAGTGTAAAGTGCCATCGGTAGATGGTAAGATATTTTTTTTTCATTGTAGTTAAAACTAAAACCTTTGCTTTTTTAGGCACTTACTCACTTACTTACTTACTTACTATTACACTTTTATATTTTATACGTTTACACCTTTTGCATACTTTTTTAAAGCACTATTTTGCTATTTTTTAATTGTAATGGAATTAATTTTTAATTTTTACTTTTAAAGTACCATTTTTATTAACTACCTTATTTTACTTGGTTTACATCATAAATCGCAATTTTTTTACATACTAAAAACTTCAAAGCAATGCATTGATTATTATGGATTCAAATTATTAAGAATAAATTATCAAGATAATTCCAGTGGGGTGTGGCTGGTAACCTTAGATCTGGAGATTGCACCACAAAGATGCTATAATGATTTCATCTAGTTGACCGTTCCGTTTCATGTGTCACCAGCGGTAATAATATATATATATATATATATATATATATATATATATATATATATACACAGAACTGTTCAAAGGTATGATTTTTTTAGTAATTAACGAATAGATTTAAGACCTTTTCCATTACAATTAGATATTAAATAAACTTTAGTGCGTCTTGTAATTTTATTTTCATTTTGATTAATGTTTTATTATTACTAACAAACTTGGTTTAGCTGTTCCAATAACGTATATCTAAAAATAGCTTGGCGCTCGAGGTATCATTTTATTGTTTTTATTTACATTACATATTTTTGATTAATTAAGTGAAGTGAAAATAATTAAGCAGATGGGAAGCATGCAGCATTTCAGGTATGTTAATAAATCAGTATATTAGAACCCTCCCTTATCTTAATTTACCGATTGAGCCAACGGCAGTGGCGATTGTTATTTGGTAATAAATTTTTAATTAAATTTATTTGAACAATTGCTAATAGTTTATGACATTTGCGTTTTGTTCATTACATCATCCCAGTATTATTGTTAGTATACAGACGCCTTTTTTTTTAATGTTATAAAGTTATCCAGATTAAACCTGAATCACCCTGTGTGTATTGTGGTTTAACCCACTTCCTCCCCGCGGTGCGTTTTCGCACCACATTGTTAAATATTTTATTAAAACATGTGTGAGAATTTTTTTAAAGTTGAAACTGCACTGGAGTGACGTTAAAACACATGAAGGTACTACGTAATTTTTTTAAACTAAGTAATTTGATTATTCATTTATTTTTTATCAACTGCAGTTTCACTATTTTCTGTACATTTCCACTGTGGAACTTGCAATTGAAATATATGTATATTTTAGTTATTGGTATTTTATAATTTTTATATATTCATGTTAGCAATATATATTTATATTTATATATTTAGGTTCGCCCAGCGCATATTCCATATTATAATAACCAATACGAGCGCTATGACATTTGAAAGAGATGAGGTTCGTAAATGCACCATTGGTAATAATCATATACAATTACCTGAATGAAGATATGATTCAATAACTTTGTAAGTGCTGGGTTAATAGTGGTGTATCAATAAAGGTGACTAAAATGAACTTTTTGACTCAAAAAGGGTTGCAATCTGCATTAGAAGATATAGTTAAACTAGATCGAGATAGAGGTAGGTAGCCGTTTCATTTGTAGGTAATTAATTACCTTTGTGTGAAACAATTAATTGAAATACAAGTACTTATTAAAAATTATTATTAATTTTATTAAACACTGTAAAGGGTTTTTTTGGTGGTTGCAGGTGAAGCCTGCCCTCAATGTACACCAATACAAAAATCAAATTTCGCTTGAAAATAAAATTTATTTGTACGACTTATAGGTTATGGTATGTATCTTATTTTTCGGTTCACTACTCATGAGCGGTTTGTGGATAGCGGTTCTTCGCTCCAGGAGTGAACACGGGTCAAAATATTTCGGACGCCACCCAAAGATTAGTTACTGTCCAGTAGGTCCTGAACTTGCACGGTTTCCAAACGAATGAATGTTCATAAATACGAGCTCTTTGAACCTAATTAAATTTCAACGGTTACGGTTTAAATATGCGGAGATCAGTAGAACGGCAAATTTCACTATAAGTATTGAAACAGATTAAATACTTTCAAATTTAATGATATTGCGAGTATCTATTAAGTTAAATTCAATTATAGTTATTAATGATACTAGTTCGATATGAACGTCATAATGAAACGCGTGTAAAGTTAGCCGAGTGGTTTATTTAAACAAGTTTCATTACGAAGTTCATATCGAACGTGTATCATTCAAAATTTAATCTACGCCAGTCCAAATAGATTTTCTTTGCATAGATTCGATTTGTTTACAATATCAGAAACGTTTTTGTAAATAAAAATTCAAAATTATTAAGTGCCCATATTAATCGATGTTATAGTAACCGCGCTTGTTGATTGTTGCAATTTTTACGTTGACAACGTCATTATTTGCGTTCAATTTTGTGCTTTACATGAGTTTCACGCACTGATGGACTGAATTTAACAAATTGTACAGACTTTATAATTAATGTTTACAATAAATAAATGTTGGTAAAGATTTTATAATGAAGTAAAAGTTGTAACTAACTTTCTTTTTGCCTGTTTTTTATTTTAAAATTTGCGTGTTATTATGAGTTCATAATGGCACTGGGTGCTATTATAAAGGCCATAATGACACCCAAATGAAGATGATAAATATGTCATAATGACACTGGCGTAGATTAAGAAATTTAAAACTACTCTTTTACCGCGTACTCTCAAATAAACGCAACTTCGATCTGTACAATATGCAGTGAGAACGAAAAACGTTCGCGCTACCTACATATATAATCGTAGTGGGGCCTTTGTGGAAATTTCCAGTTTTTATATGCTCAGGCAGGAGAGTAGGAAGTTATTTTAATTAAAATTAAATTAATTTGATGCTTATTTCGATATGCTAAAATTATTGTTTATGAAATAACGGAGACTGGTATAAAACATTTACGAATCCCTACAAAAAGAATACTCATTCTATCTAATGGCATAATTACTAAATAATAATTCTTATCGGTTTACAATTAAAAATTTCAGAAGGCGATTGCCTCCTGCACATGTTTTAGTGGTTGAATGCATTGTTAAAAATGTATAAGATTTTGTACAATGGCAGGTAGATTATTGCATTCCATTGTGTTAACATTATATAAATTATTGCATATATTTACTTTAATTATTAATATCGACAGTGATCTAATGAACGATTTTGTCTATAATTACAGAATTAAATTTATTCCTAAACGGTAGTCGCAGATGGCAAAATGTGTTTCTTTTAGATAACATTTTTACTCACAAACGTAATGTTTCATGGTTAAACACAAAAATGCAATTTTAAGAAATAAATCAATTAATTTACAGGAACAGTTTTTAATTGTTTACTACTTAAGTATCTATAAATTATACATTTATCGGGTTTCAAATTCTATTTTTGAATGCTGCAGTGTACTTATCTCTAAGTAATATTAATATAAAAGGTTTTGAGTGTATTTTTCCATTCAAAACAAGTATTCTGATAGAAAATAAATTATTAGTCGTCAAACCTTAATTGCGGAATATAAAAATAAAATTTTTATTTACTGTTAACGGTATAATATTTTAAATCTAATTCCTGTTTATCATCAAGACAATTTTATTCCAAAGACGAAGATATTTGGAATTACTTTTCTTTCAGAATTAATTTCGCTTTACGGTTTAATTATTTATAATACCTAATCAAACATCTTATCAATCTATACAATACATAAATAAAAAGTTTACCTCGAGGATTTGAGTCCACAAAATGTACTTTGCTGCAGTACCGCTTTAACCAACTCAGCTATCGAGACACAAGCCCCAATCGATGTAAATTTTGTCTTTACATAAACAAATCTTATAATAACAAGTAGGGGGAATCCGGGAGACTTGCCCAGGTGGGAGAATGAACCACATTGTCAAAATCGTTTTAAAAATCCCACCAGCTGACATGTGGCTGCGCGCTCGTTTATAGTTTGTTACATACGCGGCACCATATCGGCTTTCAGTATACGGTTTGAGAGTGAGCGAAGTATAAAGATTTTTGATGGTCTTGAGTAACAAAAAAAGATTTTTTGTTTTATCACATTACTCCGACAATTATTAAGGTACGTAATATCTTTTTATTGGTTGAATTAATGTAGTTTCAAGAACTTAATGTATTTTAGTCCTCATATTTATCCAATTTCTACAAACACGTAATAAAGTGATAAAGGTTACGTTAGAGGGATTTGATCCACGAAGCGTGGGGGAGACATCATCAGCGGTTCAACTCTCCCTCAGGTATATTTACTAGAGAGATATTGTTCTTGTTTGCTTCCAGGTTCTAACGTCATTGTCATTTCAATACAAGAAAAAAGAATATTCTACCCGCAAGGAAATTAACAAGCAGGATTTGCAAAATGGCATTCAATAAGTTATATCTGGCATCTCTCTAAGAAAACAGCAGTAAAACGTGAAATCGACAGGGCTGCAAATGTTCGACGAAAAGGGCAGATACACAGTAGCTCAGATTTTAACAACACCAGAAGAAACGCTTTTAGTTGAATATCTATTAAGTTGTAATAAAATGAACTATGGTCTGACCCGGATAGAAGCGATGAAATTAGCTTTTGAGTTTGCTTAATCAAACTACAACAAAATTCCAGGCAGTTGGTCAAAAAAACAATTCAGCTGGAAAAGACTGGATTCGTGGATTTTTTCGTAGAAATGTTGAAATAAGTCTGGAGGATCCTGAAGCAACTAGTTTGTCAAGAGCTACCAGATTCAACAAAAAAATGTAAACGAGACCGGATGTACCACTGTTCAATACTGCCCTAAGGTGCTAGCGAGCAAGAAGTCCAAACAAGTAGGGCAGGTTACTTCTGCTGAGAGAGAAACTCTGGTTACACTCTGTTTTGCAGTAAATGCAATTGGTAATGTTATAACGCCATTTTTTATATTTCCTCGTGTGAAATATCGGGAAGATTTTGTGTCTAGTGGACCATAACGGTCAGATGATGATGCATACTCTACTGGGTGGATGATTACGAAGAGCTTCTCAAAATTTATGGAACATTTCAAAAAAATATTCTTGTGCATCAACAGAAAATCCAGTCTTGCTGATTGTGGACAATCACGAGAGTCATGTAAGCGTAGATGTAGTTAAATTTACCAAAGATAACGTTACTGACACTTCCTCCGCACTGCATTAATCCTTGTTGTTTACTCTTCGTTTAAATCAAGATACATCTGGATGCTGTCAAATTCTGACAAAAGAGGAACAATTTATAGCATTCCTGGTTTCATCAAAACTATGATGTCACAAGCTTTAAGGCAGTCAAACATCCTAAATGGATTCAGAAGTTCCGGTATACATCCATTCAATCCTGATATTTTCCGAGAAGAAGACTCCATGTGTTCTGCAGTAACAGACAGAAATTTATCAAAAAAAATAGTTACTTCCTACAGATTCCACTTTCTCTCAAAACCGTCAAGCTCAACTTTTCCGCTGATACAGAAGATCCATCATCCTTACAGCTTCGTCAGGAGATTTCCTGTCATTCTTGAATTAGTTGTAAGAGACCAAAGTAAGATTGATGTTGCTCCAGACTCATCCGCTAGCTAGAAGATCTCAGCCCTAGCTGATACTGGTGGTATTCCAAGTCCCTGATCCACTTGTCAGAAGACCTCACTTGTAACTCCAGATATAATTAGACCTACCCCAAAGCTGCACCCAGGAAGAATACAGGGCATGGCCGTCAACCAGGAAAAACAAAAATTCTAACCCAAACCCCAGAAAAAGACGCTCTAGACTATTTAACTCCCAGTGAAAGTGGGATATCTAAAACGAACAAAAAATTCTTCAGGATAGTGGGGGCGAAACAGAATGTGGTCATACCAAAAATGTTATAGTCCAAATAAAAAAAAAAGCAATGAAGGAGAAACAAAAAAAAATAAATTTACAGAGTAAGTCAGAAAGTGAAAATAAAACAAGAAAAATATGTAAGATCCAGATCAAAAAACGCACTCAAACCAGTGAAAGTGAATCTGAAGACGAAAGTGTCATTCCATATCCTGATAGTTACAGAAATGATTGGGAAGAAGGTCTGGATGTAGGTGCCCGTTGGTATTGTTTCGTATGCCAGAGAGAAGTTTTAGACATGAGACTCTGCATTTCCTGCAAGAAATGTTCACGAAATAAAGACTGACATATTAAACAATGAATGTGATTTTAACCTTAAAAAATTATAGACTGATTATTAATTTATTTAGCTTAATTAGAGAAGCATTTATATTTTTTATATCTATGTTATTTTAAAAAGGCTAAAAATGCCTATTGTTTTGTTTTCATATTCTTATTTATGTGTTTTCACGTTACCTACCCTTCCTCCTTGACGTTTGAGGTATTTTCTGAATAAAATATTTTATTTACAATTTATTTGTCATTATTTTCTCTGTACAAATAGATATGGTTAAGCCTCCCCACTAATATGGTCAACTCTCCCATGCGTTAGGGAGATTTGAACCATACATCAATTTTTTTTTTAAATTAATAAAATTAAAGTTGATAGCTTAATAGTAACTTTGGTATTATAAAATGATACCTAACTACCCAAGCTTTGTATACGTTATCGAGCTGTCAAGATTCAAGGTATGGTTAGAATATTATGCATCATAGAGTAATAGGAGGTCCAACTCCTCTAATTATTGTTGTGAATTTTAGATACTATTGATGCAGCGTATGTACCTCCGGAAGTAAATGAGCTCACAGATAATGAAGAAAACGATGATGATGACTGTTTTCCTCAGATGGATAGTACCGGCACATTTGAGCTACACTTGCCAAATTCCAACTATATTGTGGGCGAAGATGATGAATACGATCTGTCAGACAAGGAACCCCTAGCATCAAAAAAACAGATTGTTCTCTTCTACTAGTTCTACACCACAAACTGTTAAATGGAAAAAAGGGCAGATTAAGTATATCCATACACCTGTATCAAACGAATGACCATCAGACTTTGGGTGCATTACTAATTGGTAAAACCCCATTAGAACTATTTTTTGACAAATCGTTAACAGGTATGATAGTTGAATCTGCTTTCAAATACCCCAAAGACAGTAATTGTCATAAATTTGAGTTTGACAGAGTGGAACTACTAAAATGTTTAGGAATACTTAATTATATTTTCTGGATATCACACCCTGCCTCAAATACCAATGTATTGTGGTCCAACGAAGAAGATAGAGGTGTTAAAAATTTGCGAGTCGTAATCGGTTCCAAACAATTAAAGGATACTGAGATTTAAGCAATCACCGTCTACTAGATGCAAGTGATACATTTTCGAAGATGTGATCCTTTTTGAATAAATTAAATGAAATTTACAGTGTGGTGTATTTGCATTTAATTTATCTATCGATGAGCAAATAATACCATATTTTGGAAGACATTCTTCCAAAATGTTTATAAGGGGTAAACCTGTAAGGTTTGGTTTCAAACTGTGGGCCTTTGTTCCTCTTATGGATATTTATTTTATTCACTGCCATATGGAGAAGCTCAGACCCAGAAAGAAAAATCGCCTTTTGGACTTTGAGGTCAAGTGGTCTTAGATTTGCTTGAAGTAATAAAAAATCCAATCCAGGGTCAAATATTCTTTGATAACTATTTTTTGTCTTATAAACTGTTTGTTGAACTAAAGCATAAATGATTTTTTGTTACCGGTACCATTCGTGAGAACAGAACAATCAGTTGCCCTTTTTAGAAAGTGTAAAAAGTGTGCCCAAAAAGCAGAGAGGTTTTTACGATAGCGCTTTTGAAGAGGTTTCAAAGATTTCACTTGTAAGGTGGAATGACAATTCTGTCGTAACACAGTGCAGTGATGCATTGAAAAAAAAGAAATTATAATTCCACAGTCGAATGTTATCTCTGAATACAATAAATATGCGGGTGGAGTGGACCTTCACGGCATTGCCAATTACAGGTCTAAAGTGTTAGGCAAAAAATGGTGGTGGCCGATATTTTGTAACTCAGTCGACAGCACAAAACATCAACAACAAACCGATATTGACGAAGCGTGTTGCGATACAGTCGGCCATATAGTAGTGACACAAGCAGAGAAAGCTCAAGGATGTAAAATATGTGGAAATCACACAATTCATATGTGTAACAGGTGCAACATCAATCTTCATATTCCATGTTTTAAATTATACCATCAACAATAACCAATGTATTTTACCACATCTTTGCACCATAGTAATACATGTCATTTTCAAAATTGTTTTTTTTTTATACTGTTTATTTTGCAACTAAAATCTTTTATGCTTGGTTTATATGGACAATTAAAATTAAAAAAAATATGACATTATTCATATTTTATCATGCACCATCCTGTTTTTGTATGTTTAATTAATTTTTTTATTAAAGTTTGTTGTACTAATAAAATTTATTAATAAATAACAAAATTTAGGCCCTTTATTTTATTATTCAGTAGTGTGGCATGGTATGGGTTTATAAAAACAGTGGAAGATCATCGTTTAGGTATCAGTAACTCAAAGTCTAGTGATATTGTTTGAAAAGTAGGAAAAGAGAGATCAACTTAACCTTTGGAAAGTTGCTGTATGATAAGAGGTCGTGGTGTATCTGAGAGATACATCTATCAATTCTGATGTGTTCATATCCAAATCCTCGAAAATAATTTGGAGATGCAATAGTCACACCTTAAGAATTTTGTATTGAAATCCCTACGCTGTTGTCCAGGTCACCACATTGTATAATGATTACACCATCTACATTAGAATTGAGCTCAGCTTTTGCTTGTACTATACCTTGCTTACATGAGTAACATTGAAGTTGTGTAGCATTAGCATACTGATGAAATTTGACCTATTTTAAACATTTATAGAAATTTGATATGCAGGGTGGGCTATAAGTCAGTTGTCAAAAATGAAAATACATATACTTTATTTGTATAAAGTACTAATTTATTACAAAAGTTAACGTACAAAATTTTTTACAAAAAAATTACCTACAATAGATGCTCAAAGTGGTTTCCTCGCATTTCTATACAAACATTGCATCTTTTCAACACTGATTTACAAATCTTGTCGCAAATCTTTAGGGACTGTAGGTTTTCAAATTATGGTTGGATTCGTTTCTTCAAATGTTCAACATCACGAACTTTGACGGAATAGACCTCATTTTTTAGTATACCCCCCACTGAATATTCCACACCTGGGGATCGTGGAAGCCATTCGATTGTGCCCCGTCTGCCAGTCCATTCATCAAAATTTTCATTGGATAAGTCTCTCACAATAAGTCCATAATGAGGGGGGCTCCATCTTGTTGCCATATCAAGTTTTCTTTAACCGGCTGGACTGTTTGTTTCATGAAGTATATCTAAGTAATTTTCAGCAATGACAGTCCCATTAAAAAATACATCCTAATTAGCCCGCCGCTGAAAATCCCCGCCCATACACTCACTCACGCCAGGAGCGTTCAATGCTCTCCACCACCGCATGTGGATTTGTAGAATCCCAGTAGACACAGTTGTGTCTGTTCACTCTGCCATCCACCTTAAAAGTCGCTTTGTCGCTCCAAATAATGCTTTTGTAAAACATGGGATCAGTATGTCAGATTGTATACCACTCGCTGAATTCCAAACGACTGTCCGGATCATTTTCATGTAGGCCTTGAAGTAAAGTAGGACTATATGCTCTCAATTTTAGCTTTTTCTAGATCCTTCGTAGACTTGTTGTTGCTATTCCGTACTCATTGTACGCTTGAGATTTAGTTCGGGTCGTCAAAGCGATAAGACGTGTTTGATGTGGTTTCGATTAGTAATTAAAAAGTCAATTTCTAAATCAATAAAGTTACTGTACGGTAGGGGTGAGCTTTTGAAGAGATTCTTATACCCAGCGGTTTGAATGTTAAAATGGATAAACACAATAATAATCTAACCAGTAGAATTTCTGTAACGTGTAAAAAAGGCGCGTAACTAAAATTTGGGATTGCTAAAGGATCGTATTTCTACGAAAAAACACGGCTCTTTTAAACCCATACCAGATGTGTTAAACTCGTAGAATTGTAAAGTAAACTTAAAGGGCAAATACCAATACCACCCTTTTGTCTTGAACCCGAACAGGTAAAGATTTTTGCAATAATAATGAATTATAGAGAACCGACAAAATAACATATTTTATCCCACGTCAGCGGGGAGTATGTAACAGTCATTAATACATATCTCTAATTGTAGGAAAAATAGACCAGATGTGATGTAACAATCCAAATAATTGTTACTTAAAAGTTATTTTAATTTATTTTATTCTTTCTTTCTTCTCTCTCCTTCGCATTTCATTTATAATCTCACACTCTCTCTCTCTCTCCCACTCATTCCTTTCGCTAACGTTCTCCCACTCCGCAAGAATTCACTTCTTTCCGCTAAAAGTAACATTTGCTATCTTGTCCTCAACTTGAACGGAAGATCAGCACCAGTTTGCGGTTAAATTATTAACCTTCCGCAAAATCTCAATAATTGTTTTTTTATTGAATATATTGTTATGTTTGGCTATAAAACAAAAAAGTCAAACATTTGATTATTACATATAAATCAACGAGACGTTGCATATATTGTTATTTAGCCAGTCGCCGCCAAGAAAAAAAGGAGGCGCCTTGGCAACACGCACATTGAAGTTAAAGACTGCTTTGTCTTCTATGTATATTAATAGTGGAAATTAATTAACTCGATAACACCTGGAAGTCTGGAAAAACAACGGGCGAACCTGAAGTTCTTGAACCTAAGATACATTTGGTGAGTCCGTTCGTATTGATCCACAGACCAGCAACTGATACACGGCAATCTAATTTAATATGTACCACGATAATAAAATATACTACATATAGAATATTACAGAATAATTTTACACTTAGCGTTACCTTGAATCAATTCAAATATATTTGTGAAAGTGTGATAACGGCGAGAGATCTTTAACTTATCTTTCTCATACTCGCCCTTTTTCATGTACATAAGAAATATATTTTCGGCGATTTTCTTTATAAATAATATATGTTATTATGGTGCCCAGTTTTATTATTTTATTTTAAATTCATTCTCCAAACCCACGACCAAGTCAGCGGTGAATTAAAAAGAGCTGCCGGAGTTGTGAACTTTAATATTAATATAGTAACGGTGATTCATAAAAATGCACAGCTTTGTATTTAATAAACCCCTTTCTATAACAAACCCAGGCGTAAATATTGTCGTAAGGGTCATTTTATTAGATTAAATGATAAAAATAAATCATTGAATCGAACCCGTAATCCAAAGTATAAAGGAAAAGATAAAATAAACAAATAACTAGTTTTAAGTTGTAATCGGAATTCTAAATTAAATACTTTTTCTTTTCTCAAATTTAACTTAAATACGAAGTATGATACTTTTGAATTGATTTTGTCGGTTTGAATATTAATAATAAACGAAAATAATAATAATCAAAACAGCACAATTTTTGTAATGTGTAAAATGGTTCATTAAATAAACATAAATAATGTCTATGATTGAAATTTTATATTTGGTACTATATTAATTTCGAAGTTTAATTATAACATTATATTTCGTATTATTTTATATTATACTTTTCTTTGACAGCAAATTTGAAATGTAATCTAATTTTTACCATTGCTACTATATTTAATTTTAACTGAAATTAATTGACCCTAAATAAATAAAAAAGGCGCGTAAATAATATCTATGGTTGCAATTTTATATTTGGTACTATATTAAATTCTGGGTTTAATTATAACATTGTACTTCATATTGTTTTATATTAAATTTTTCTTTGACAGCAAATTTGAAATGTAATCTAACTTTTACCATTGTTACTGTGTTTAATTTTAAGTGTAATTAACAGACCCTAAAAGTAGGTAATTAAAGTCGGTCATTGTCGTTGTTTACTATTGCCCTTCAGTTGGACAAAAAGGAAGTTAAAAAAATAGAAAAGCTAAGTTTCGTCACAATAATAATCAGATTTGATTAGTTTAAAATCGCAATAATATACCAGCTGGAACCTAAATAATAAACCAAAGTAAACAACGTACTTCAATCTTAATGCTGTCCACACATACGAAACTAACCACAAACAGATTGGGGTACTATACAACTTATGCACGATCCTTTTAATTAGATTAGGTTAATGAATATCCTGCTTTGTTTTAAGTACAATTACTTTATTCAGCAATCGTACAAAAAAAATTTTTTTTTCTTGTAAGATGCAATGTAAACTAATTAATGCTTCCTTTTCAGCTCTAATATTCTACAACTTCATAGGTGGAAGGCATTTATACCCCATGCCGCCCGTTGCAATACCACCACCTTTACCATGGGCTCCTTAATATTGATGATCCAATTTTCTGAGATCGGTAAGGGCTGCCGGTCACTTTCTCCTTATGTACTCGCCAACACGCACTTGCCAAGCGTGGCGTTTTAACAGCTAAACCCTTAAAATGAAGAGTTCTAAAACAGATGCTATACCCCAGGTGAGTAGGGCGAGACGCCCATACTCTCACATCGGTTCGTCTCAAGGATTCGGGGGAGGGGGGGGGGCAAAATTCGTCAATGCCAAAATCAAGGCTAAGAAGAACAAGATCTGTCAGGAATAAAATTCGGCCCCGTTCAGATGCCCGGGAGGGTAGGACTCAAGTGACCTCGGTCAGCGAAAGTCCCAACATCCGGATTCATTACTGCAATATACGTGGTATCAGGTCGAATCTAAATGCTGTTTACCAACACCTTGACCAAGTGCAACCGGACATTCGGTTTCTATAAGAAACACAAGTCTCCCCTGGAAGCACTGATTCGCCTGACTTGCAATTTACCAGATACAACCTCCACTCTAACTTTCGCCTTAAAGGCGGAGTATGTGCGTATACCAAGGAGAACGTAGGTTTTAAGAGGATGTCCACTTTGGAAAACAACAAATTTGACGCGATTTGGTTCAAACATTCTGGGCCCCAATTTGTGAAATTCTACTGTTGTTTGTTTAGGTCTCCCAATGATAACAACTTCCAAGATCTTTTTGACAACCTTAGTCTGAAAATAGACTACCTATTATCACAGTTTCCGTCTTGCGATATTTCAATTTTAGGATATTTTAATGCCCACAATTCCAATCGCTTCATTTTTCATCTACTACTAATCCCGCAGGTCATAGTGCATAAACATTTGCTGTATCCTGTGATCTCACACAAATCATTTCCGAACCAACCAGAATCCCTGCCAACCCTAACCATACTCCACATCTCCTGGACCTATTCCTTACAACTAACCCACTTGTCTATAAAACAAGAGCCCTTTCCCCACTTGGTCAATCAGACCACTGCCTAATTGAAATAACTTCCTCTGTATCCAATCCCACTGTTACTCGGAAAACAGATAGAACTTTACTACATCTTCCTTTCCTCCCATGACGTCTCGCGACGGAGCTGTAGTAGTTGATCCTGCTGAAAAGGCAGTCGATTACTTTGCATCAAATTCACGTCTCAATGATTCTGGTAAAACTGTGTCGTCGCCCAAATCTACCCCATACGCTACTAAACCAATCCACTTTCGTTACAAGCTCCTGGAATCAATTATCAATAAACTTGACCCAAGCAAGGCACTGGCCCTCACGGTATTCCAGCTACCGTCCTTAAAAAATGCTACCCCAGCTAGTACCGGTATTGTCCAAACTCTTTTCGATCTCCATGTTATCTGGAGAGTTTTCCTCGTCGTGGAAGTTGGCAAATGTTCAGCCTATTCCTAAAAAGGGCGACAAAACCGATCCCTCAAACTATCGACCAGTAGCTATCACTTACATTCTGTCGAAAATCATGGAGAAAGCCATCAACTACTTTCGTTCCTCGAGTCCAATAAACTCTTAAACGACCACCAGTATGGGTTCAGACAGTCGTTCAACGGGTGATCTTTCATATGTCACCCAACTTTGGAATAACACATTAGAAAGGTCCGGTGAAACAGTAGTAGTAGCTTTAGATATTTCAAAAGCTTTTGACCAGGTTTGGCACAAGTGCCTACTTACCAAGCTCACTTCGTTCGGCTTATCCGATTCACTCATCAATTGGATATCCAGCTTTCTAGACAAAAGACGTATACGCGTTGTCGTCGATGGCTTCTTTTCGAAAGAAACTACTATTAACACGGGAGTACCCCAAGGATCAGTGATAACTCCCACACTTTTCCTGCTGTACATAAATGACCTCATTTCCTCAACAAGTAACCCTATCCATTGCTTTGCGGGTGACAGCACTATACATTGTAGTTCTTCTCAGTTTTCCCACACCAATAAGTCTAGCTCAATCAACCGTGACTTAGAACGTGTCCTTGAATGGGGAAGGAATAATTTACTCACGTTCATCGCCGACAAAACGCAGAATAGCCTTGTGTGTCCGCCAAGAAAGGCAGATCATTTCCTCCTGTAAATATTAATGGCTTAGAACTTAAGTTTTCAAACTCTATTTCTATGTTAGGGATGTCCGTATCATCAAACCTTTCATGGGTTTTTTGTCAGCCAGCAAAATAGCTGTCCGTAAACTGGGCTTTCTATACAGATCGAAACAGTACAGCACATCGCAACAACTCCTTTTACTGTATAAGGCTCAAATTTGACCTCATCTGGAATACAATTTCCACCTCTGGGTCAGTGCTCCCCAATACGCCCTTGATATGGTAAACGGCATCCAAAAAAGAGCTATCAGGCTTATAAATGACCTGTACCTGACTTCTGACCTACAGCCTCTTGAGCATAGAAGAATAGTTTCGGTTCTTTCCTTGCTCTATGGCTATTACAATGGCAAGTGTGCCTCAGAAATACACTCCTTAATACCTTCACAGGCCATCTTCGCTAGGAACACTCGGTTTGCCCATTCACACCATAATTACACCCTCAAAATTCCATTGTCACACTAAACGGGCTCAATCTACATTTTTCCACATGGCGATCAAATTGTGGAATACACTACCCAGTTCCTATTTTCCTCCAAACTTTGACTTAAGTCAATTTAAGCTAGCCATTCATAAACATTTCTCGGCAGCCAAACAATATCCCTAAAGCCTCCAGTGTTCCTGAGTGCTTTAGCACGTTAGGCAAATTTTACCCTGTTCGGGAATACTATAAGTAAAAAAAAAAAAAACAAACAACAGAATAACCTCAAACTGCTAGTGTCAACTAACATGCATAATTGTTGAGTTCACAACTGTAGTCAAGTTCACAACATACTATGACTACGCTAGGCAAAACAATATCTAAGGATTGCTAGTGACAACTGGCTTACGGCCCACCTTGTATATAATACAAAAATAAATATCCCCAGAAAAAACATTTCTTTATATTTACAATTAAAAGAAGGAAAATTAACACTTATGTATATAAAGTAAAATTTTTATACATGCTATACGTAAAATTTAACCATTTAGCTAATCATTTATACAGAAATGTCAACTACAGTAGAATGGAAAAGAATTTAAAATATTGTTAAAAAATTGAGACAAATAAGAAAATCAATTACAGACTGGTTGCAAAGATCCTTTGAAAAATGTTCAGTTTATGTTTAAAAAATGTCATTATAAACCATTATCCCATACTCCAATGCAAATAAGAAAGTTCTTTGAATTAAATGGATGAAAATCCAATGGTACATTAAAGATCATATGAACTTGGGTGTGTAAAAAGTCTCAGATGGAATATTGCGATCATAAAAATGATATTTTAATAGTGATATGTTTATTGTTTCAGAATGTTAATGCCTTCCCGAGAACTTTGTCGAAGTACATTAATAAGCAACATTATTTCAAACAAATGGTATCTAATATTGTTTTGAACAAAAACTATAGATAAGACACAATTTATAATTTTATTATTGTAAAGTACTTGTCATAGTAATAACCAAACATAGAACAAGTTTCATTGGAATAAAATTGTTGAAAAGTAAAACAAACTAGCAGTGAAAGCTTAGCACTGCTTAAAAATGATAATGATAATTTTCAAATATAAAAATGTATTACATTTTTTTTCAGATAAAAACATGTAACTAACAACTTTGCAACAAATCTAGAAGTGAAGGATAGAAAACAAAAATAATTTTTCAACCTGAAAGTAAATAGAAAAAGTACAATTCTTTCAATCCTTTTTACAGTAGTTATACAAAATGAACTAAAAGAAACAATTTTATTTAACTGTTCCATTCTCCCCATTTTCCGAAAATTGGTTTTCCTTTTGCTTCTTAACCATTTCAACTAGTTGTTTGTACCGTAATATGCATTGTTCCTAAAACACACTGTTAAAGGGTTATAAATTACAAAATAAAAACTAAACCTTTGTTTTTCCAGGAACACAATCAGCTATACAATCCCAACGATCTAGAGCACCTTTTGGGTATTTTGCTAATGCATTTTCCATAGCCTTCTGTTGTTCCTGAGTCCATACAGATTGATTTTGTTCAGGGATAACATCAAACTTTCCTCCCTTAGTTTTTTTTTTGACACGTGCTTCATCTGGAGGTGGTTCTTGTGTAGAAATTCTAAAGTTATTATCTTTTATTTTATTTGCCATATAAGTAACTTCCGAAACGGTACGACCTAAAGCTTCCGCTATTACTTCCCAACGTTTTGATGTTCCTCCAGGATACCGATTAATAAGCTGTACTAATTCATTAATATCGTCATCTGTCCATAAACCCCCAGAAACTGGTGCAGTACAATTATCTGTGGGAAACTGGTGTTGTGTACTTTCTTCCATTGGACGCACTTCGAAAGTTGGGCCATCAGGTATTTCAAAAGCTGGTTTACGTTTACGAACTGTCTTAAGTGGATGTACTGGCTCCTCTTCGCTACTTTCACTTTCTTCCCTTTCTAACTTTTGTAGTGCTTTTAGTTTTAACGTATTAAATATTAACGGTAGTGATGTGATGACCGTCCATAATAATTTGGGGATTTGCACAGGTAATGTGTTCAGTAGGGAAGGTTTCGGCACTTCAATTGTTGAAGCTATCTTCTTTTGTTTTTTACCTCTTACTTGTTCCTGTGAAGAAGAATTAAATTTAAATAGTAATCTCCTAATCTTAGGCTACAAGCTATTCAGACAAACAGCTATAGGGAATGTTAGCTTTAAATTGTCCAATTTTAGATTAAACCCATCGCTCTAGAGTAGTCATTTCCATGTATGCTATTGTATATGAAGTAAATTTAAAAAATGGACTTCCTTTAGCAAACCAAATTTCGTATGTCATATAGGGGAAGGTTGGGTAGTATTGGACGCTTAAGCTTTTTCAAATTAAAAAAAAATATCTATGGTTAAATTCGAGTATTCTGTATTCTAATATAAACTTTAACATATTTACTTAATACCTTAAAAAGAACTTTTCCGTTAAATTAACTTTTATTGTTTTTTCTGTAACTTTCTATAAACCTTACATTTGGACATACCGATGTTTATTACCATATAAAAATCGGACAAGACATTTTGACCTATTTGGTCTTTAGGTTTGTATCGGACATGGTGTTGTGTTTGTAAAAAATCGTAACTAATTGTATGAGACAGAAATATACTTTATTACTATATAAAAAGTACTAAAAATACTGAAAATAAGCCTGCTAAGAGTACTAAAAATATACTAAACATTATACAATTAAATTTAAAAGAAAAAGTTACATTTAGGTTACATAAATGTATTATATGTAAAGGAAAAAGTATTTTATTCATTTAAGTCTACTCATTGTTTTTTAGAAAAACAAGAATCACATTCATAATAAAGGCTGTTAAGCTCAAGATCGGCACAGTTTTCATGGGCCCAGCCTTTGCAAATATTGCATTGAATCCAATCCTCTTGGAAGGTTTCATTGCAAATAATGCAGTGAGTCAATTCGTTCTCTCGTTGATGTTCTTTGTCAGAGATCAACGATTTTTTTACATTCCTTTCAACTGGTTTGCTGTCTGTTTCAGGCATATTCTGTCTTGTAGACTCATTTGTTGTGGGCTTTATTTTTATCCTTTTCATTTTAACTTGTTATTTGAATTCCAGTTTTCTTTTTGGGCCTGTGTTTCTTTTAATTCGATTTTCTTCCCTAAGCTGTTTCTTTTCTTCTGCAATTTTTTGTTTTTCTTCTTTCTTTTTTTCTTTTACTCTAGTTGCGTTTTAAATGAAGTTGAGGTTAAAATTTCACTTTTTTCTCCACGACTTTGTCTTGCTACGAACTTTGTATTTGAAGTGCTTGGAAGAGGTGAAATCTCCTCTAAAATCTGTTTCGGTGCGGTTTTCTCAAGCTCAAGAGAAGTCTCATGGTTGTTTAGGCCTACTTCTGCAATGTTCTTTATTGTTTCGTTCTCTATTTCTGGTGTCGAAGGCTCAGTGTAGGGATTTGAGACAAAAGGTTGAGAGGAACTTGGCAGATCTAAAATCCCAATAGGACTTGAAAAATGTGGAGATCGAATCTCTGTTGCTTGGGTACAAATGTTAGAAACAGGCAAGGACTCTTGTGATATTGCGGTCTTGTTCAATGAAGGAGCGTAATCTATGTCACTGAATACATTGCTATCCAATGGATAAATTCCGGTACATTTAAAGCCTGACTGAGCTAGTTCTATGCGACATATTCTTGAAAAGGCAATATTTACCAAACCAGCTATGTGTTTAAGGCCTATCTTGATATTTGAATATTTCCGCATCCAGAGAGAGCACGCTTCATTATATGCATTTTTAAAGGGCTTCATTACTGTCCTATCCAAAGGTTGGATTTTATGTGAAGTATGAGGTGGCAAGCTCAACATGTGAATGTGATTATTCTTGGCAAATGTGATCACACCTAGATCTTTGTGACTTGAGTAACCGTCAACCATCAAACGGACTGGATATTTTTCAGTTGGATTAACCCGTTCTACGAAAACCTTCAGTCACTTTAAAAACCCATCTGCAGTTATCCATCCATTTGGTTGGGCATCGAATATACTTCCAACCGGTGCATCCTTTTTTAAATCATTGTCAAGTCTAACGCGCGGGAAAACGAAGAGAGGAGGAATAAAGGTATCCCCTGCAGCATTAATTGATAAAAGAAGCGTGACGTTCCTACCTCTTTCTCCCGAAGTAAGTTTTCCCACTTGTTTTTTGCCTTTAACAGACAGTACTTTAAGTTTGTTGGTGTGAACACATGACACGCCAGTTTCATCAGCGTTAAAAATTTTAGGACAAAACTGAAATTTTTCCATTAATTCCTTCAACTTGGAAAAAAATTGATCGACCTGTTCCTTACTGAACCCTGCTGCTCTCTGAAGACTTGTAGATTCAGCAGTCCTCAATGGTAAGTCTGTGTGTCTCTGCATAAAATCGTAATAAAAGCCTTTTCCAGCTTTCCCAGTTGTTTTATTAAATCTATGCTGGATTTTGAGTTTCTCTGCATATGTATAAACTAGGGTGCAGAACTCATCTTTACTCAAAGGCATCAACTGGTTATCTAATTCCTTAACATAACTGTATAAGCTATCCTCTTGTTCGTCATTAAATGTCCTCGGAAAAACCTTGATATTCCCTAAGTCTGGCTTTATTATAACCTCTCCGCCATCCACAAAAGCTTTAATTCGATCGCCTAACGTACTTTTTGGTACATCATATCTAGAACTCGCTTCCCTAATGGTCATTTCATTAATTCTCACTTTTTCTATGGCTTTCTTCATATTATCTTCACCCCACTTATGACGTTTTCTCTCCATCCTGTCAAAAAACAAAAGAAAACCGTCAAAATTTAAACTATCAAACCCTGTAAATTTTGTCCGAAATAACCCTCCGACAGTTTGTCCGATACAATCCGACTGACATATTTCGACGATTTGGATATTACATGCATATCACCAGGGTCAGGGCCGGCCCTAGACATTTTGGCGCTCCGGGCAAAACTTGAATTTGGCGCCCCCCTCTCCGTTTATTAAAGTAAATCGCATGCTCCCATAACATAAAGTCAAGAAAACGTTGAAAAAAATTAAATAAAAAAAAACATTTTATTGAAAACTCGATCATTAGGTAACAGGTATGTAACAGATAAGCAATTTACCACTAAGGTAAAATAAAATAACAAAAATTAAAATGAACTAATGCTTACTAATATCCTATAATATAAATGAATGCTAACTAACCAAAGTATTTAGAATGCCTTTTTTCTAACTTTTCTTTCGGCAAACTCACGAACCAGTGATTTCAAGTCTAATTTGTCACTAATTTGGTGTTCTATAGCTATCATTGCCAATCCATTGAGACGATTTTGCGTCTGCATCGTTCTGAGATAATTTTTTATTATTTTTAGTTTTGAAAAGCTTCTTTCCCCTAAAGCCACAGTGACTGGCAATGTAAGTAGGATTCTTAATGCTATACTGAGGTTTGGTGCAAGTTTAAGTGTAGCGATAAACTTGAGGACTTCAACGGGGGTTTCCTTTTTTGTTAATAATGACGAAACAATGCTTATTTCATCGGCCAGTTCCAGTGCGTTAAGATCGCTTGAATTTCCATCAGTTAAAACTACTTCCAAATCTTTGCAATAAGCCAGTAGCTCATTTCTGCGCATGTCTTTTAAACCAAAAATATTATACAAAAAGCTGAAATAATTACTGTGAGTATTTAGCAAATTATATCTGGTTTCAAGGCATTTATTGCTTGATCTACAGTGTGAAAGAAAAGTTCTATTTTATATTTTTGTTTGAGGTCTTGAACGGGTTCATCCGGGCCCTCATACAAAACGTTTCGTGTTTTGTTTCTGATACGATGACGTGGTGTGGTGGCTTCGAAATTAGCTTCCACGTCCACCTCTGAAGCAAGCTCGGTTGCTTCTAAAATGATGCTTTCAAAAGCTTCATCTGATCTCAGATTTTCAAAGAAGAGTTTACAGTTGTTAAGCGTATCAATAGCTTGTGATATATCAAAATGTACGGTTTGCAAAAGTTTGCTGATGGGATTAATGCGACTCAAAATTTTGTACCAAATCACAATAGAGCATATAAATTTGAACTGCTTCAAATTATTTAATAATCCGCTAGCCTCGTCTCTAATCATATTATCGATTTCTGGATCTTCATAAATACTGTACAAAGCATCGTAAATTGGTCCAATTTGAAATCGCAGAGCTTTTAATGAGTCTACTCGACTTTCCCATCGCGTATCACTTAATGGTTTTAGGGTATAACTATCAATATATTTAAGTAATATTGCCCAACGAAAAGTTGACGAAGCAAAAATGTATATAACTTTTGAACAATATTGAAGAAGTTTGCAGCCTCAAACGAGGATTTTGCCATATCGTTTACAACCAAGTTTAGCGAATGACTGCTGCATGGAACATAAAATGCTCTGGGGTTTATATTTCTGATTCTTGTTTGTACTCCCGATTTTTCTCCTCTCATATTGGAACCATTGTCGTACCCTTGACCGCGCATGTTCTCTACTTTAAGCTCATTTTCTCTAGCTCTTCTACTAAAACCTCCGATAATTCCGCAGCTTTTGATCTCTCAATGGGTAGAAAACCCAAAAGTTTTCATTGATTATCACTTGAACTTCAGACTCTGATTCTTCTATGGAAACATATCTTGCCATAAATGTCATCTGTTCGACTTTACTTGCATCGGGAGTACAGTCGAGAATCACAGAATAATACTTGGCCTTTTGAACTTGTTCAATGATGTGGCGCTTTATATTGTCATGCAACAAATCAATTATTTCATTTTGTATAGTTTTCCTAGATATGTAGCTTTGATTTCTTCTTTATTAAGAACCCTGCGAACGTGTTCCTCCATTTTGGATCAAACTCAGCCAATAACTGAATGAACTTCAAAAGTTTCCATTATTGTGTTCATAGAGTTTATCTGTTGTTCCTCGAAAAGCTAGAGATCTCTCACCTAGCATTCTAACGACTGATATAATGCGTAAAAGAACTTCGGACCAGTGATTTATCTCAGAATCAATGAGCCTCTGAGAAACTGCATCTATTGTTTTACCCATTTTCAACCGTTGCTTTAATTCAAGCCATGATTTTAAACAATCAATATGCGTTTTACCATTTTCATGATGTGCTAAAGAGTCTCCTAAATGCTTCCAGTCTTTAAATTCTCGATGGCCAAGAGCGCTAGTGCTAGATGGGGCAGCAAAAGTCGACATGGAAAACAATACAAGACGTTTTGAAATAAGGAATATACCATCCATTCTCTTAAAACTTGTTCTCCATTTTTAAGTGCTTTCTTGTAATATTTTGGTGAGAATCTTCTATGTTGATCATCATAAGGAAAATCAAAATTATACAAAGGTGCAGCTGGACCACGTTTAACCAAAAAAACTCTATCTGCTTCGCGCATGATTTCGGGCCATAATCCTGGGTCAGAAGAGATAATTGGGACTGTAGTCTCTTCTAAATGTTTTTCTGAGGTCTGCACAACTTGCAGTTTTTATTTTTGGAACTGCACGGAACTGCATCACTACTCAACAAACTCGTTTGAGGTGAATTAACTAGCTCAGCAATGCTGACGTTTGCGTCCAAAGGGGGATTCATATCGGGAAAGTCAGTATCCAGGTGCATGTGCTGGGCGTTGTTTAAATGTTGATCGGTAGTGGGAGCATTGAGACTACCCTCTTTCAAAAAGTTCTGCAGGGCACCTGACTGTTTTTGAAGCTGTGTTTGCTTGTTCAATCTCCGCTTTTAAATTGGCTTCCAGAGGGTTTTCTTAGCATCAGACATTTTGGTTTCTGAAACCAATTATCAATCCGTATAACATGTATATTAAAAAAAAATTAAGCAAACTAACAACATTTTCGTAAAGGAGAGTAAATAGGCTTTGATGTAAATTATAAAAATACAGAGTGTCCCATTAAAGTTTTTTGCGAAATCGGCCTTTGAAAATCGTCAATTTTGTTTCTCCTATTTCAGGTAAATTTTAAAACTTGGCAACACTGTCAAAAAAATTTAAAAAATGATGAAGTTCTGTGAAAACCGCACATCGATACCATTTATCGTTTTCGAGTTATAAGCAGTTAAAATGTGTCAGTTTATAGATGGACACCCTGTATAATAAATTGGAATTTGGTATACATTTTAGGCAAGGCAACTAAAACTCAATATTAAGAGCAATTTAACCGATGACAATACCCACAGGGTGATGCCCCCCCTTGCTTACTGCAACGCTTCTAACCCCTAATAATTCGAAAAATAAAATCCTAATTCAATTTAGAAACTTTTATGTTTCCAGTGTTATTTAGGACAAATGTGCGGTTTTGAGACACATTTAACAGTATACCTATAGAAAATTAAAATAATAGTAGAAAAACAGCGTAAAATGACCATGTTTTTGAACAGTTTTCAGCATTTATCTCGAAAACGGTACATTTGTCGTAAATAAAACCATAGACATAAAAGTTTCTAAATTGAATGAAGATTGAAAATTTTCCCAAAAATGTATCACCCTGGGACTACTAATTCTAGTACTACTTGTACGCGATTTTTGAAAATGAAAATTAAAAACTTACCTTCACAAAGACAAACGCACTCACACTGGACAATTTGCAATTGCACAAGCACTTTTTAAAACTTTTTGTACAATAATAAAAAAACTATTTTATTTCGCACCGGCCGAAGTCTAGTAGCAAATAACGCATTGTTTTAAGTCAACTTCCCTTATATATGCAGTTAAAAACTCCTGTGACATCTTGTTTCGGTTGGTTTCAAAATTGGTACAGACTTGTAGATTCCTGTATTGTAAGTGTTGCCAATGCCAGAGCAGGGACCGAAAACTTGTAAATTCTTGAAAAGCGATAGTTGAGTGGTTTGGTCATGATGAATTGAACTCAACTAGATTTTGTCTTAATGCTTAAATACATATATTAAATTTATAATGTGCTTAGAAATAAAATGATGATTGATAAAAGTAATAACTTTTATTTTTTACGTTTTAGTGCATTTTAAAAAAGCTTGTAACTTATTTCTTTTATCAATTTATTTCGTTTGTTTATCTCGGTACGTGTCACGTTACAAAAACTAACACCTGCACGTTCCTTTTTAGTACTCGAAATCGATAACAAATTCCTATTTATAAAAGGTAAAATTAAATCTGCATCGAAACCGAATTGAAATTAATTCATCCAAAATTATGAAAATAAGGAGTTTAGCGTAATTAAGAACGGTTCTTAAATTTAAAAGTTTGGAGGTGAATACACGTAATACCTTTATAATCTGTTTAATTTATGTACGTGTTTTATTACAAAAACATGCATCTGCACTTTTAGAATAAAACATACCTCGTTCTTCCACATCCACAGTTTACCTTACGCTTACGTTAAGATTAAATGCGTTCTCTATAGTTAAATATTTCGTTCACTTTTTATTTAATTAGTGACGGATAAAAGCCATTTTAAAGTTGTTTCGATTGCTCGCGAAGCGAGCCTAGGGGCGCCGCTAGACGCCCGACCCCTAACGAAGTTAGGACAAGGAAGGCAACGCCTTCCTTGATGATTTTGGCGCCCCTAGAGCTTTGCGCTCCGGGCGGCCGCCCGGATCGCCCTGCCCTGGGGCCGGCCCTGCCAGGGTTAGACCATGTTTATTGCTTTTAATATAAAGAATAATAATAGCTAATGTATATGACAAAACACTCCAACGCTGCTGTACTAACGTGTCAGGTAAGCTATGTAGCTCCAAACTTAACTTTGTGCACTGGAAGACTCTTACAAAACAAAGGACTAAACAGCTACGTGCAAACACCTCGAGCGTTCAATCTAATATGGCGAGAGCGGCTTTCTACTACTTTAATAAACACAACGTGGGTACGACTGGTGCTGCTACCAACCACCGAAGCTTGAATCATCATTTGTCCGATACAACCCGCTGTCTGGTACTACGCGACCTTCCCCTACTACACGTACGTTTTTTAATTATAATTTATAATTAAGTTTAATGTATCACGATACAGTTGCACTATTTTGAACTAGTAATGAAATTTTGAAATCAGATAGTATTTTTGTTAAAAGGAATAAATGACAAAGCTTTTATTTTCATATTATTGTATAAATCGGTACATTTTTTAATTTCCGGTTTTTGCAATGGTTTAGTATGTTAACTTTTAGTAGATCAATGTTATCATATGACAAATCAATTTTTTAACTTTCCAATCTAAAGTTATTGTGATCGGTCAAAAAACTTCAAATTGGACTGAGACAAAAAATGCCCCAGAGTCTAAAAAAGGTGGTTTTTAGAAAATGTCAAAAATGTATATGGATGCAGAGTGTCGACACATCTGTTATCTTCAGCCCCAACAAATTGAATATCTTCTATAAAAAAAAAACGAAAAAGGTACTTAAAATATACTACAACAATTTAGTGAAGACTTGATAACTCTTAAATCATAAACTATACGTTCATTGGAAATTTACATTTTCAATATTACAATACCGTTAAATAAAGTATAAACGATAGTCAGAAAATCATTTTAATAGTAGGTTTATAGCTTACTATTTAGTTAATTTTCTTACAGAAACATGCTAGGAAAAACGATAGATTTATAATGGTAAGAAACTTGTTAACTATATAAATTTGAAAATTTAGAAATATCTTTATTTTACCACTACATACAGGTCTCGTGTTATACGGTGGCGAGAGCTCTGGTTGCGCACTGGCATATTGAATCCACAATGAAGCGCCAACTTTAAATGGCCATTAATTTAGCATATTTGAACGTCCGCTCTCTGATTCCCAAGTTCGGTCATATTAAAAATTTGTTACTGGAAGACAAGTACGATATACTAGAATAAGCAAAACATGGTTGGACGCAAATGTTGACACATCTAGCTTAGGCATTAGTGGTTATAACTTTTGTCATGTACTTAGGCTACACAGAGGTGGAGGTGTTGGTATTTACATTAAGTCAGAAATAAGTTACGTAATTGCTGTGAAAGGATGTTATGAGTCAGTCGAGGAGCTATGGGTAAAATTTGAACTATCTAATAAAGTGTTAGTGGTTGGTATAATTTACAGACCAATTAACGATTTCTCAGATTTTATAAATAAGTTTGAAGATAGTCTATCAGTAGTTCAATCCTTTGCGGATGAGTTATACTGCTAAGGCGATTTCAACATTAATGCTTTGAACCCAGTTAATTCCCTTTACACCCGTTTCACAGAGCTGTTATCGAATTTCAACCTTAAACAAATAATTGTAAATCCAACACAAATAACTGAAAGAACAGCATCTTTAATTGATTTCATTATAGTATGCAATGATACCCCAATTGTTAACAGTGGTGTATCCATTGTTCATAATATTGCTGATCACTGTCTAGTTTACTGCAGTAGCCCTATTGGAGCAATTAAATGTACTGCAACAATAAAAACGTATAGAGATCTGAATAGAATTAATAAAAATAGATTCTGGTATGATTTGATAGCTATACCATGGTATACCCTTTTTGATATTGCCGAAGTAGATGATAAATTAGAATTTTTCAACAATAGTTTGTTAAATTTATTTAATATTCATACTCCTTTAGTAACGCAATTTCAAAGTAGGCCGTACACTCCGTGTATGACTGATAATATAAAGCTATTAATCAAATTGCGTAAAAAAGCCCATTTAAAATTTAAAAAATCTAAAAATATTTCAGATTGGCGTTATTATCAACAGTTACGCAATTACACAACATTCGCTGTCAAACAAGAGAAAAAGCATGTTTTAAATCATACTTTTCGCAACAGAAATAAAAAACATCTGTGGAATGAATTAAAAAAATATATTTTGCATAAAAAAGCGAGTACTCCCATTCCGGCGGCATTAAACAATCCTAATTCAATAAACAAACATTTCTTAAGTGTACAAAATAATGCACTCCCAGATAAAGATCTTATGTTTTACAACAGTCATATTAGAGAAGGTATTAATAGCAACTTTAATTTTGCTGAAGTAACTGAAAATGAAATTTGTATGGTGCTCTCCTCAATTACATCAAACTTTGTAGGCGCTGACCAACTCAGCTTAAATATGATTCTTTTTTGCTGTCCCTTTATAATTCACTATATTCGCCACATCATAAATTCCTGTATAACTCATTCCACTGTTCTCTCAAATTGGAAATATGCCATTGTTAAACCATTGTGTAAAACATCAAACCCAGCGGACTTCTCAGTTGCCAGTTCTTTCAAAAATCTTTGAAAAAATTATTTAGGCTCAACTAATATCTCATTTAGAACGACATAATGTTTTGCCTATTTGTCAATCGGGTTTTAGGAAGGGATATAGCTGTCTGTTATTCAGTACTTTTAGACGTAGCCGATAATATATTCAGAGCCACAGACAAGGGTGAATGTACGGCACTAGTACTGATTGACTATTCCAAAGCTTTCGACACTATAAATCACAAGCTTTTAATGTAAATATCATATCTATGCTGATGATACTCAGATATTTAGGTCATTCCGATATGAGAACCTGGAAGAGAATGTTGGCCTAATTAATGAGGATGTACACTGCTTAATGCAATATTCTAAGCGTCATAATCCCAATATTAACGGTGCAAAATGTTCTGTCCTTATCTTTGGTCGTAAAGCAGTGCGTCAACAAGTTCAAACAAACGCTAACTTTTATATTGGAGATCAAATGTTACCTATTCAAAATTCTGCTAAAAATCTGGGTGTTATAATGGACTCTCACTTAAGATTTAAAAAGCATATTAATAAAACTTTACAAAAAGCCTATTCTACCCTTAAGTTTCTGTTCACTAATAGACCTATAATGAATTCTCAGATTAAAAAGCTCTTATGTGACTCATTAGTCCTATCGCATTTTAATTATTGCGATGTTGTTTATCACAAATGTATAGACTCTATTGATAAAAAAAGGATACAACTAGTTCAAAATTCCTGACTTAGATTTATTCACGGTATTCGTAAACGCCATCACATTTTTCAGTATATTTCCAAAACCGGTTGGATGTCAATGGCCACACAGTGCAGTTTTCATTCAGCTTGCGCATACTATAATATATTACTTAATAATAAGCCTCCATATCTGCATAACAAAATTCAATTTAGAACTGATGTGCACAATATTAACATTAGAAGGAAGAACTTGGTAACTATTCCACAACATAAATTAGAAATCTTTAAACGATCCTTCTCTTATAATATTGCTAAGTGTATTAATTTGCTGCCACCATGTTCCCAATGCTTATCCCTAAGAATTTTTAAAACTAAATTAAAACAAATCTTGCTGTCTATAGAACTGACATTTTGATGGTTTATAACTCTACCAAAATTGAATGGCAATGGGTAAACGTAAACGATAACTTTTAATGAAAATGTCCCAATATTTAAAACACGGGTGATTTCTTCTTTATTTCTTGAATTTTCTATATTAAGGTACAGATGGGAGAACAGTTGGGTACATTCTACCTAAACTGAACCTGTTCCTCTTGACTTTTCTTATGTAGTAAATTGGTAATGTATATTATATTAGTTTGATTTATAGTCAATAAACATTTCCTGTTTGTATTTGTAACACATTGATTCAAAATTCTAAATGTCGTTCGACCCCCGTCAAAAACGAAAGCAGTTTTAAAGTGATGATACAAATTGCTCAAAGTAAAATATTCATTTTCCAAACTAAATTGCCAAATTAGTCGTTGTAAAGCTTTCCGAAAAGTGAAATCCCAAAACCCAGATTTTCCGCGTTTACCGCAACATGGCGACTAAATTTTTTGTCATTATGATGTCTTGGATAGTTTGCTGTGAAACCTACAACCAAATACATACTTAATGTGCACACGAAAAAGTGTTTGAAATATATGCGATACTGATCCCACCATAATAAGTTCCCATTACTTTTCCCCATTGCACTATTTTTAGGGCCCCTTAAAATTTGCAACTCTAGGTATACTCTTTGTGACGACTTTTTGCATTTTCTCTACAATATAAGACTTTATGATCATATGCATTACTCAAGTACGTAAATACAGCACGATTCATTTTGACTTCTTGTCATTTTGACAAATGAGAATACCACTGCAGAAAAAATATCATGGCCAGCTCTAAAGTAAAATCAGATGGAACATATCCATCCCATGTATTTGTTACACTAAGATGTCTGTGTTGATGGATAGATCGAGCTAGCAACATAATGCCATGTCATCTGTTTGACAAGCACAGACTTATGTGGGTATTACTAACAACTGAGCAATATAAACACCTATGATTAAATAAAACTTGATGGAATATAACAGTTGATAATCACAAGTCTATGTGAAGGTATGCGTCATTTTTTTGGCACCAGTTGGCAATTGTGTTAGCAATAACATTAATTTGTGTACTTATTTAGTGATTAATCATAATATGCATGAAAATAAAATAAACAAATTTAAATATATTGTAATAAATGTGCTAAATTGAAAAAACATTCACAATACAAGTTGATACATCTGTTTAGATGCAATCAACATAATTTCGTCAACAAATTATGTTGCACGAAGAGAATATCAGAAGATCTTTGTAATGAAGTTAGCCTAGAAAATTATAAAATAATAATTTTAAAATAATGTTAGCTATGCAGACATGAACCCAGAAAAACCCATCTATTCCATACCTCATTTTTCAAAATGTTTCTCTTACCAATGTGATTTTTCGTTCGTAATATGAAGCCCATCCAACAAGGTACTGGCCAATAGATATCAACACAAACAAAAAAAGGGACAATTCTAACAAACCAATTCGCCTAACATGGCGATAATAATAAATGGCCGAACGCCAATTTGGTAAACCATTGATTAGTACTTCATCATAATATTTTCTTTTGGTTGCATCTTTAAGAACATCATAAATAGCAACTAAGTGCCGAAATTGTTGTTCTGCATTTTCAGCAGAATTCTTATCTGGATGTAATGTTAATGACAATTTTCTAAATGCACTTTTTATGGTTTGTATATCGGCATCCTAAAATTTGAAAGTTGAAGGTGGGAATGTCTTTAGTTAAATCAATATACTTACTTACTTGTGAAACGGATAGAAACTTATAAAAATTTTCTTTAACTTCTTCAACAACGTCAAATACTTCTAATTGTTGTGTATCCCATGCAATTATACAATTAATGCAACAAAATAAAATTATACAAATATTGTTCATGTTGTACAATAAAATATCATTCCGTAAATTTGTAAAATAAGTAAACTAATTTTTAATAAATTTATAAATTAGAATTAACCTAACCTAAAAATTTTTTGTTTTAGTTGTTTTGTTGGCATTCTTTGTGACGGTGAGTAAGGTACAGCGAGCGGGAAGTTAAGACGAGTAGAAGAAATACCAATGATATATATTATTCTCTTTCGTTTTCGATTTTTCGCCCTGTGTTGGAAGCTATACAATATGTTCATTTAAAAACGATCCACCCTCAATATCTTGAAAACCCATTGAAGTAAGTAAAAAAGCCGAGACAGGTCAATTTCTGAATCGAGGGGAACATCTTTTGGCAGTCGTGAAGTGAATGTTACATTAACCCTCTCCCCTCGAAGGCCATATCCAGATTGTTTTTAAATGACCGGACTATCAAATGATACATCATTTAAAAGGTCTTTTAAATCTCTCTCCAACCATACGTTGGTTGGCTACATAAAATGTACTGTTTTAGCGTAAACGTCGTTTAAAATAAACTACTTAAAATTTTCGAACACCCTTCGTCTCGCTCGAAAAAGCTATTAGATAATTTAAAAAAATTAGGTTTTCTTCCTTTTAAATTATAAAACTCACAGTGGACAGTGACAAAAAATTGAATTTGACACTTTATTGATTAATGTTATTGGTAGTTAATATGACAGAGACAGTAATAAAAATTTTCGGTGAATATTGTTATTGTTATTGAAAGAGAAAAATGGTTTACACATTAGCCGAAAGAACCGAAGTTATTCTTCTTCATGGTAAATGTGATCAAAATGCTAGAAGAACGGCTAATACCTTCAATGAAAGACATCCTGAAAAACACGTAGAACATAAGTATGTGATTGACTTAGTGTGCAAATTCTTAGAAACAGGTTTTGTCTCGAATAAGAAACATGAAGGGAAAAGGATTCTAGATGCAAACACACAGATCTCAGTAGTTGGAACACCTCTCTAACACATCTTTCCATATGTTCTGTACACAAAGCGCTTCATCTTCATAAATTACACTCCTACAAAATCAAATCACTTCAAAAACTTAATGAATATGATCCTAACCGTCGAATGGAATTATGTGAAATCATAACAAATAAGATTAATTGAAATGAAACTGCAATTAAAAATATTTGCTTCAGTGACGAATCGACCTTTTACTTAAATGGAATGGTTAATCGGCAAAATTGTCGTTATTGGGACGATACAAATCCTCATACTTTTTGAGAAACTCATTCCCAGACACCACAAAAGCTAAATGTATGGGCTGGAATTTTAGGTAACGCTGTTATTGGTCCAGTCTTCACTGATGGAAAAAATATCTTAACTTATTAGTGAATGTCATTGAACCTTTAATTGTTGAGAGCTTACAAAATCAGGTGGATGAACAAGGGAATCAGTTAGTTGATGAAAGTAACTTACATTTTCAACAAGACGGTGCTCCTGCACATTATTATCGCCCTGCGTGAGAATGGTTAAATAAAAGATAACCAGGTAAGTGGATTGGACGAAGAAGAACTCTAGAATGGCCACCTCGATCTCCAGAGTCAACTCCCATGGATTTTTTTCTGGGGATATTTAAAATCTGTAGCGTATAAAACACAACAAACAAGTCTCGATGATTTAAGGCAGCGTATTATGGAAACTAGTAGGGCAATTAGACCTGAAACATTTCAAAAAGTGCGACAGGCATTTGAAAACAGACTTTATTATTGTATGGAAGTTATCGGTGGTCATTTTGAACAACTAAAATAATGGCTTATTTTTTCCGGAGATTTGTTGATGAAAGTCTAATAAAACTAAAAGAAAAATTATGTAGGAAATATTTGTATTACAATGTTCAATTTACGTTCTATGGTCTAGTAATAAAATATTGTATTTATGTAATTAAATTAACTTTACGCCCCGTAAATACCTTGATAAATGAAAATCTGAAAACGTATTGTTTTCCCTAAGTTTATTTGACCTTTACCAACAAATCCCCGAAAAAAATTCAGCGCAGCTCATAACATACTAAATTGAATAATCTTTTGTTCCTTCATTTTTGTCGATTTTTAAGATGTTTTAGTAGTGTATTTTTGCCAAATAAATGATACATTTACGTGTATGTTTATATTTATATTTACTTTGTCATAACCTAATTACATCTTCATTGCTGCCTACTATTAACCTCACCTAATACGAGGGATGTTCAAAAAGCTTAGGTAGTTTATTTTAAACGATATTTACGCTAAAACAGTACATTTGATTTAGGCAAACACGGTATGGTTGGTTAGAGATTTAAAAGACCTTTTAAATGATGTGTTATTTGATAGCCCGTTCCATTAAAAAAAAATCTGGGTATGGCCCCCGAGGGGAGGGGGTTAATGTGACAATCACTTCACGACTGCCAAAAGATGTCCCCCTCCATTCAGAAATCGACCTGTTTCGGCTTTTTTGTTTACTTCAATGGGTTATCAAGGTATTGAGGGTGAATCGTTTTTAAATGAACACAGTGTATATGTAATACACGAATAACGAAACTCTAAAATATGTGTAAATTTTCCATTACGTAATACGGTAACGTGATGAAAATTATATACATACACACAAGCGCGCGCGGAACCACGCACACGCACACATGATATATATATATATATATATATATATATATATATATATATATATATATATATATATATATATATATATATATATATATATATATATATATATATATATATATGTTGAGATGATTCAAATTACGTGCAAGTAGCTATGTAATTTGCATAGTGAAGTTTTACTTTAGTTAGTACGAAATGGTACATTTCATTAAATAATTCTAGATAAGATTGATTGATAAACATTGAGATGTTTGTATAATTTAAATATTTCTTAATATAATTTAAATAATGTTAGTATAAGTAATCGACAGCACAGTACATTGAAGTATAGGATATGTTTGTTATCGTTATGAGTTAATTCAAGTTTTCATTTAGTTTTGTAAGTTTATTTAAAACAATATTCCCTGACGACATGTGATACAGGTTGTGGTTGACAGAAATAATGTTAAAACTAGATTTAGGCTGGTATCAATGTCGCAATTCACATGTACGCAGCTAAGATTATTAAAAACATTCGTATTAGTGCGTTAAACTCATATTAGTGCAAAAATGATGAAAAAACAGAATAAGCACATTAGTGAGTAACTATATAACATGAATCAAGCAGCAGCTCTGGGGTTATTGTGTGTAATCAATAATTTATGACCTTAAACTAGTGATTGACAACATTCCGACACTAGTCGTAGAAGAACGTATGAACCTACGAAAGTGGTAAAATAAATTAATTTGTGACTTGAACATTAAGTTTAAACACTTACATTAACAGTTATTGTGTTTAAAAGTGTGAAATTTAACATTAAAAGTATATAAACAAAATGAGGTTATGTTATATCCTCGCTTAAAAATTTTTGTAAAAAGTATTTTAAATTGAGACAATTTGTATAAAATAAATTACTAGAGGCAAAAATAGTAAGGTAGCCTCAATTTTATGTTATAATTCCTTATATTTATGTCCATTTTTGTTAATTTTAGTTTTTAAGTATATGGGTAGAATTTAAATAATTTTCCTCTCAAATTGGCCGTAGGCATGTTTAAGATGAATATTTGGGTGTAGTAGTATTCCCTATTCATGTAGAGGTAGTTTCCAGGCCTGTAAAATTCATAGAATTAGTGTAAATTCAATAAATAAGTGTAAAAATTAACGTAGTTATTAAGTGTAGGATTTAGTCCGTGTTTGGTTTCAAATTATAGATAAAATTATGTAGATTATAGAAATGTTTTTAGATTTAAGAAATGTTAAAGGGGGCGAAAGTTATGGGGCTTTAAAGAAATATCGTAATGTGAAAATTACAGTAGCCAATCAGAATTCAGGAAATATTCTTCGTAACTATAGAAAACATTCGATGATTTGGTTGTCGACCAAAATCATATAAATACAAGTGCTTTAGGTTCACAAACTCTCTTAATTTTCATCTTTTGCAACAATTTGCCAAAGTAAGCTGTTGCCAAATTTTTTTGAAAATAATTTTTAAAACAAATTAACGTCACTTCGGTAACTTAACAAAGTGCGATTTAGTATCGGAAGTGTTAACAAAACAAGTGATAGTCTTTTGTCGGGAAATAATTAAATTAAGGTTAGTTTACCTTTTTAAATTTCAAATCGGAAGTTTTCGATAAGTTATAAAAATATTTCGACTTTGTTTGTTTTTAAAATTATATTGTTAATGTTGGTATGGATATTTAATTGTGTTGTCTTCGTGCTTTTATCACCTTGTTTATCAAAAGTGTGTTTAATTTACAACAACCTTCAAAGATCCATGCTTTTCAAAATTTATATTGAATTTAATTAAAGAAGAAGTGATGAGCCTAAAAATAAAGATTCGTCAATATTCTAATAACAATAGTGAAACTTACCTAAGTGAATAAGCTGTTCATTTAAAAGAAAATTTGGATGTTCGAGGAGCAGAGTTGCAGTTCGCAGGAGCTGTTGTCTTCAATCAACTTCAATAGCAGTAACCCACAAAAGGAGGACATTGTATGTGAGTACTTTATTGTTGACATTGATACTTTATTGTTATGTTCATAATTTCAATCCTTTGTAATAATCATGATGTGCAACAACAGGTATGCATGTCCAAAGGGAATGTTATTTGTTCTAAAAATTTAAAGGTTTTATATTAATATTGTTGGTTATTCAAACGTAGTTATACTTACTTGTATGTCGAATATCATTTTTAGTTGTAGTCAAATCATATGTTTGCGTATTCACAGCGCATGCCCACGTATACTTTTAAAAGAATTTTGTTATGTACAGGGTGTAACACAGGTATTAATGCGAATTAAAAATTATAATTCAATTTACTTAATCAATTTAGATACGATAGAAATAATAGGACATTAACTCAATGTGCTTTAATCATATTAACTATGATTATTGTATTCAAACAATCAATATAATGCAAATTAATAATCATTTATGTTATAATATTAAAAGTAGAGTTTCTTCTAAATTTTGATCCCTATCCCCTTTTGATGAGTCTCATAGTTCTACCGACGAATATATTTTCAATATTAAGAGTATTAGCCAATGTTAAATTATAATCTAGCCGATAATAAATTATAATAACAATAAATTAATATAATAATTATATAATATTAATATTAAAATATAATTATAGTACGATTATATTATTGGTGGGGGTGTTTAAATCAGTACAATATATATATATATATATATATATATATATATATATAGTAAGCTGCTTTTGCTTACTTTGTAAATTTAAGTTTAACTTTAACTATAAAAAGAGAAGTTGTTCGTTTACTGGGGTTGATCACCATTACCAGGTTCGTACACACTGAACAATAAACGTGTAAGGATTTCGTACATATATTATAACTATTTTTTTACAAAGCTAAATATTCACACTTAATAGTAACTTAACTAACATACAAAAAGATAAATGTTTGTTGATAAGGTAATAAAGGGAACACTTTTTGTACACCTGCTTTGAGGTCAAAGAAAATCAATACTTTTAAAGGGACTATTTATGCTTTATTCTTTATATTCGGTTTTAATAATAACAGTAAGGTATTTAAACCTTTAGGAACGTTTAGTTTAAAGATTATTAGGTACAGGATAAATCAAACGCTTTACAGGCACGGTATTCTTGAAGAAGGGTTACTCCCTCAAGCCTGGGTTATCGCGGCTTGCGATCTGGATCGGATACAGGTTCATCAGGATGTATGCTATCCTCTGGATATCTCACTATGAGTGAGCGGGTAGGAAAGTGGTTTCAGCATTTCTGCTAAGAAGTAAGCTTACAACGAAACTTATTTTAAACTGGTAATTACATTAGTTGAGATTACAATGTAGTACTCATTGTTTTACCTAATGCTTTCGTAATTTACGCAACTGGGTGACCGAAATATGGTCTAATTGCGGGCTGTTTGTTACTTTCAATCTGTCGGTTTTTGATTTGCCGGTGAAGTCGTGTTTGTGTAAGTGTATAAGGTGTGTGTGAAGAATATCAATTTAAAGATTCTGGGCTTATACCCGTTGCGCTATTTAATTTATACCCCGGGGATTGGTAGAATTTAGGCGAAGACATTTCTATCCAATTGAATAAGTAAAATACTACGTCGGGAAAATTCAGCGGCATCGCGTCGCTTAGTGGCGTGAGTGTACGGTTGTATAATTAACTTACATGCAGGTGACCACAGATTTAAGCAGCAGTAAACCCTGGTGTCTTGGAATAATTGCGGGCGGATAAAGTCGAGTTGACTCAACGGAGAATACGGACGAACAGGCCGTGGGCCGTCTAAGGAAGGAAGTAAGGAATGAGGAGGGCATTTTTCTTTCTTAGTATGCTTTATTGTTAGATGCTCATTCTTATTTCTTATTATTGCGGACTGTTCAGGAGTCTGCTTCCTCTTCAGTCCCGGGTCATCTGTGTTAGTGGAGCTGGATTGTTTTGTGTATTGTATTAGTGCATACAATGTAATGCGTGGTGTTATGTGGTTGCAACAAAATATTATTAATAAATATTATATTATTTTCTGGCGGAAAATTTCGGCATCACCTACAATCCGTTTTCACTTTACATAACGATCCCCCGTTCGATGACGATTTTGAAAGTCGTCTGGAGCAAGACCTTGAGGATTTCAGAAATTCGGAATTGCCCGAGAAAATCCAGACCCTCAAATCCTTCAAAAAGGCAAAATATCCGCACCTGGACAAAACGGACTCAATAGACTCATACTGAGACACCTACCACCCTCCGCGATCCGACGCTTAACATCCATATACAATAAGTGCCTCACCATTTCGTACTTCCCGACGGCGTGGAAATCCGCCTCAACCGTTATGATTCCTAAAAATCTCTCCAACCTGACTGAACCCTCATCTTACAGATCCATCTCTCTCCTCGGCTGCCTAAGGAAATGCTTTGAGCAGATCCTAGACCAAAGGCTGGGAGATTAGCTAGAATCAAATAACCTCTTATCCGACAACCAGTTCGCCTTTTGGCCCAATAGAACCTGTCAAAAACCATTAGCTCCCAACCGTAGCGACACATGCCTTTTACCACCACTATTGCAACCTCGCCGTGTTTTTAGACATAAAGCAAGGTTTTGACAGAGTCTGGCATGAGGGTCTAGTTTAGACAATCCAGTCCTTAGGTATTCCCCGAGTTCACGAATCTCCTACTGTCGTGTCTAACAGATAGGACGGTACGAGTAGGCTCAGCGCACTTTCAAAGTTTTACCCCACAAGCAGGCGTACCCCAGGGTTCTGCGTTGGGCCCCAATGCTGTACCTTATATTTGCACACGACATTCCCAGCGTGACAACTGTTACGTGCACAAAGGGATAATCGTAAGAATTGTGGCTAAAGTGCTGTACCATAGATTAAGGAATTAGCCGGAAGCTCAGTCGGTCGGTTCAGCACTTGGATGCATGGGCGTTTTGGCAGGAGAAAAGATATACATAGAATTTAAAAAAGGGCACCACTTGATTTACTTTTATATCGCCCCTCTATCAAGAAAATGGCTACGGCCACACAGGACAAAAGAGACAACTAAAATAAAAGGGTGAACTAAGTCCACACTGACAAAGGACTGGCTAGGACGTTGGTCGTAGATCACAGGATTAACGAAACAACTTACGATCGTTTAACACCACTTATTTAATGTACCCACTGCAAAATAGCATAAATTTTATAATAATAATTAAATCTTCGTATCTAACATAAAAAAAATTATGGAGCGCCAACTCGCAAACATAAATACAATTCTTTCAGGAAATATTCCCAAAACAACAATCAATAATACATCAGATACAATATATCTACCAAATAAACCACCAGTAATCAATTTACCTTTCAAACAAATAAAAAAAAAACTACTATGAATTTTACTTAAAATTTACATAATCGGACACAATACGGACCGGCATCTAGCGTTCACCCAAAAAAAACATACCAAAACATGTATATAATTATCCGAAATTGAATACCTGTACACCGATATTCCACGAAGAGCTCTCCGTCGGACTAATCTATCAGTTTCCAATCAACCGGACGCAAATAAACCCCAAATATAAAGCGAAAATTATCACTAGATGTCTACCCCATTTTTTACCTTAAAAAAAATTATTCAAAGTAGTTACTATGAGCATTACAGACAAAGTAAGCAAGCGTTAAGAAAATTCAGAAAGGCCAAGTTCATTACAGATTTGGCAATCACAATGCAAGAATTTAATAAATGCGCAACACAGATTGACACATTCATTAGTAAGCATATGGCTACAAACCAAAGCTTAAAATGAGTAAGCCCTAATTCAAACAGTTTTGTACTAAACAAATATTAAATTGTAATCAGTGAAAAGTAACAAAAATTTTACAACCCCAATGATCATAAATAAATATGCAATTTGATTTACACAGTAATTGAAATAAATAACTTTTTATACAACCCCAGCAGTTAGCATAATTTATGACACACCTTGTACATTTAGACTCAAATAGTAGCGTTCCGTCAGCTAAACATCTGATCGCTTATACAGTAGACACAGATAGTTCTAACGGTTGAACAAACTACGGTTTGATATCAAAATAAAACTAGTACATAAGAAAACAGTTAGAAATTGATAGTTAAAATACAAATTCTACTGCAAAGTTAAATGTAAGTATATGAGAAACTTTGAAATAACCCAAATTATCTTTTACAGGTACAAATGTCTAACCTTACTCTAACGATTACTAAGGAAATGTTTAACAGTAAAGTATAAGCATTAATTTTAGGAATAGGATAATTGCGGAAACACACTAATCCAATGTAGCAAGCACCGGAATGTACTTGTTATAAGAATTTCAGTAATGTACCGGTAACGATAGCCTCGTTATGTAGAAAAGCTAACAAAAGTCACTCACCGTAGGTAAATTTTTGTGTACGTGCAACAAAAATACTTATCCGAAAATAGTCGTAGGTGTAACGTATATTTCTTCAGTTAATGCGGAAGATGCTCGGAGAAGGAGTAATCGTAAACTGTTTCAATTCAGGTTCGAAGACCCATAACTAATATTTCACACCTCGGATGAATGGTATCCAATTGTGCTGTCAGAAATGGTTTAACTATCTCTTATGGAAGCACGAAAGATGTTAATCTTGAGTGAATGTGTAAAGGACCAAAAAAACCTCTTGAACGAAGCTAAGGATTTATTTATATGGAAAAGATTAAATCCAGTAACAGGCTGTGTTAAAATTTTACTTGAAAAGTTCAATCAAATTTTTAAGGAAACCTTTTCCAAATTTTACATTTGCTTCTAACTACGCATTAAATTTCTTTGCCAAAAGTTTTGTCCAGGTGCGGATATTTTGCCTTTTTGAAGTATTTGAGGGTCTGGATTTTCTCGGGCAATTCCGAATTTCTGAAATCCTCAAGGTCTTGCTCCAGACGACTTTCAAAATCGCCATCGAACGGGGGATCGTTATGTAAAGTGAAAACGGATTGTAGGTGATGGCGGAAAATTTCGGCCTTATCTTGGTCGCTAGAAATTAAGTTACCCTGAGGATCGGTTAGGTGGGATTTGGGCATGGCTTTACGTTTGGTGATTATATTAAAGGTGTGCCGGAACTTCTTCCCATCCCTATAATTGGGTTTGCAGGTGGCTTGGACAAATTTCCTTTCGGTATATGTGTTGGTTTCACGCCGGATTAGGGCGTTTAGTTGGTTATATTCGGTCTTAAGAGCGGGGTCCCTTTATCCCAGGAACTCGCGATATACTCGCCTCTACCCTTTCATCAAGGTTACGATATATTGTGGGAGAGATTTGCGGGAGATTCTTGGAGGATTGAAGCTTCAACCGCTTCCGTGATAACGGAACTTAAGTCTGTGACCGCTCTCTTGAGATCGTTGGGAGGGTGGATATCGTACGCCTGAGATTATTGGAGATGTATTCGCTGAATACATTCCAATCGACGTTTTGAAAATCTTACCGGATAATGTGAGTTGGAGGAGGAGGAATGGGGCCAAGGGATGCTTAAACGAGAAGAGAGAGGTGGTCTGATGTGACGGTTTCACCTAGTTGTAATCGGACGCCATGCGTTGAATTTGTGACTCGGTCCATATAATGTGATCAATTATAGAGGTACCTTGGTGACTAATAAAGGTGGGATTGGTGTTACTTACCCGGAACAGTGGTAGGGTAAGAATATTTTGGAATAGGCGAATACCGTTTGTGAGTCATGGAATCTCTAAATTGGGTATGTCGGGCATTAAAATCTCCTAGGATAGCATTGGGTAGGGCGGAGATGTGGTCTAGCAGGTCATTGGAAGTGTCTTCTTCGGGGAGATCGTAGTAAGTAACTAAAGAAAGTGACGGAAAGGGAGAAGTACACCGTTGCAGCATTACATTTGAGATGTTGCAGGTGCGGCGGAAGAGGATAAGGGGTGGCAGGAAATTTTTGGTTATGAGGTCTGTGCCTCTCGAACTATTGTGGGCGCTAAATTGAAGGAACGAGTTGTGTGAGGCAAAGGCAAGAGTGTATCGGTTATTTAGTTTGGTTCCGGTGAGTGCAAGTACTTGTATTTTATTGGTGGCTAGTAGATTTTTAACGAGGGGGCGCTTCTAACGAACACCCCTTGCATTAATTGTCCCTATTATAAATTCATTGTACTTAGGGAGAGGGATTAGGGTGGTAGATTACGGTGAAGGATTAGGAACGAGTAAGGTGGGTGGAGATAGCGATACCATTACCAACAAAGTCGATTCTAGTACGGAGTTTCAAGAATAGTTGGATTAGGGAGATGGTAAGAGAGCGGTTTTGGAACGGCAATCGCTACCGGGGTGGTGGGGATTGCACTAGTCGCGCAGGCACATGAATACGTCGGGTGAGGTCCACCACAGTTGTTACACTTTGGTGTATTCAGGCACGTACAGGAGGAGGCTTCGTGGTTTTCACCACAGGTGGGATAACGGAGGTTTCGGGTAGGACATTCCTCGGAAATATGCCCTACTTGCGTGCAAATGGAGCAGTATTTGAGGATTGAGTTAGGTAAGCGGGATTGTTCACATGGATAGTGCCTACCAAAAAGGTGGACACCGTTGGTTAGAAGGTAGTTGAGGGTGGATTGGGAAGGGTTTATGAGGTGGATAAAGGACGTATGAGTGTTGGTCGTTTTGGAGATGATCCGTAAGGCTTTGGTTACCTTGGGTAGGTCGATGGACTCTAATATTTCCTCGGGAAAGATGTACTTGTCCACACCATGGATGACGCAGGAAAAGGACTAGGGTAAGCCTTCGGGGAACTGACAGCTGCGCCATTGTTAATGCGGGCTCACCGAAGTGATTCTGCATAGACGGTACGTAGTGGAAGGTTTAGGGTGGGTTTAGCGGTAGGGTTCGGTTAAGATGCCGTAGCGGAAAGGGAAGTGGAAGGTTTGGGTATTTTGTAGGCACGGTGAACGGGTTTGGCTCTGAGTGGGACGTAGGACGAGGCTATAGAGGATATAGAAGATGTGCTCTCTAATATTGAACGGGATGCGGCGGCTGCCATAGGAAGGGCGGTAGGGTCGCGGGTCTCGGGGGCCGGGGAAGGAGCAAGGAAGACCGTAGCCCGGATGTCCGGTTTGCCATGTTTTACGATGGTAGTTAGAAAGGGTAACGTGAATTGGGGGCAGAAAATAGCGTGTTTAAGAAAGAGTGGACTCCCACCGAGGTGCAACCTCACACCACGTTGGATAAAGTCTTGAGCGTTGGGAGTTCGATAGAAAGAAGGGCTTTGTTAGTATTAATAAAACAAAAATGTATTGTAAAATCCTTTATTAATTAATTCCTTGTTGATTTCTTGATTCCTTCCTGTGGTCCCTGGCTGTTGTCCTTGCTATCTTCTTTGTCATTGTGTTTAAACCTTGCAGTTCCTGTTGCCCTTGCTGGCTTTGGTTTCTGGCTGGTTGTAGCTTCTTCCTGGACGGGATACGCGTCTTCGTATTGACTATGCGGAGCAGTGACAGTCCTAATCTTGAAGCGGCGAAGACTACGATACCTGACCATAAAGCGTGAAAACGCTAAGTGAGAGAGTGAGAGAGTGAGGTAGAGAGAGAGAGAGAGGGGAAGAGCGAGAGTGAGAGTGAGAATGAGTGTGAGAGTGAGAGTGCGTGTGCGAGTGCGAGTGAGAGTGAGGGTGAGAGAGAGAGCCAGTAAGGGTGAGAGTGAGAGTGAGAGTGAGTGAGAGAGAGAGGGGGAAAGAAAGAGAGAGAGTGAGAGTGAGAGAGAGTGAGAGAGAGAAATAGAGAGCGGGAGGGGGGGAGTGAGAGTGTGAGAGATAGAGTGAGAGTGTGAGAGATAGAGAGTGAGAGTGAGAGTGAGAGTGCGAGTGAGAGTGAGAGTGAGAGTGAGAGTGAGAGTGAGAGTGAGAGTCCTATAGCTGCCTTGCAAAATGAAATCGGTGCTAGTTTCAAAACGCTTGTGAATTATTATCAAAATTGTAAATTGTCTTTCGAAACGAAATCGGTGTTAATTTCAATACATTTGTGTATTATCAAAATTGTAAATGAAAGCCAGCTTGTTTATTTACCCCGAGGTATTTGTCCGTTTTCGAATACGAGATAATGCGTTCAAGTTTGTTTATAAATCTAGTGTCTTTTTTATCAGAAGTATTTCCGGATTTGAGTGATATTATTAATATTATGGCTGTCTAATGATAATGATAATGATAAGCGTTATGTAATATAAATATCAGACTCCTACAGCTGCCTTACGAAACGTGTTAGTTTCAATTCACACATTGTATTATCAAAATTGGAAATGAAAGTCAGTTTATTTATTTATCCCTCACGGCAATTGTCCATTTTCAAAAACGAAATAGTGCGTTCAGCCATGTTTATAAATCTACAGACCCTTTTGTCAGAGGTATCATCGCCAAGACTTTCCTTGTGTGTAAAATAATATAGTGGCCTGATTTCGGTTTTGGTTATATATTTGTTGTGGTATAGGTATTTTAAACTAGTTTAAATGTAAAACGTATTTTTAGCAATGTACGTAAAACCCTGCAATAGTGTTACAAACTAATTTGATGCTTGTATATTGACAGTAATGCTGAAGGCTATCTCATCTATTTTTGAAATGTGGTTGGTCTTAGCAAGCTGTAAGTTAAGCCAAACCAATATTTTTGAATTGTAAGCTGATTTTTACAAGCTGAAAGTTATGATTTGATTGATTGAGATTGATTTGCGAGTGATCGACTGTTTTCCTATCCTAGTGCCCTAACGTTTAGGGAGAGTACCAGTTCTGAGTGTTGATTAGCCTTATCTACAAAGTAAGCGGTCGCTCATAGGGGCTAGGTATATACTGTGGGAGAATCGTTACCTGAAGGTTATATGAAGAATTGTTAGCACAGATTCTTGTTTGATTTGATCGAGGTTGCTTGATTTGACTGGTTTGATTAACTGCTTTGATTGATTGTGATTGACCTGATTGTTTGATTATTCCATTTCCAATAACGCCAGCCCATACTACAGAAAACATTCATGAGTTTTACACTAACAAATTCAAATTTTGAGCTCCGGGACCATGAGAAGGGGGCGAAGGCCCGAGAACAAGTTGTGAATCCCTATAACTGTCTTATAAGTTAGCGTTAGGCCCCCTTATTATATTAGTCGTAGGTTCAAATCGTACTCGAGGCATTACTTATGTAGTGTTACAAGGTAGCATTAGAACCCCTTATTAGAATACAAATTTAAATTTACGGCCAAGAGCAAGGGGCGAAGTCCCGTTGTTTGATTTGATCGAGGTTGGTTGCTTTTTTTTCGAAAGCTGGTGTATCTCATACACACCTCACAAGTTAGAACTAGGATCTCTTATTTCAAATTTACCCCATAACCATTACAGTGATATGTATGTAGTTTTAAAATATACCAGTAGGTGGAGCCACTTCTATTACAGAAAACATTCATTAGTCTATACACACAGAAGACGCCACAAACAAATTCAAATTTTAGGGCAAGGGGGGCGAAGGCCTACACCTGCCTTATAAGATAGATTAGGGGCCCTTATTAGAATACAAATTCAAATTCCCCACCATAACCGAGTAGAATGCAAAGACTTAAATACAAATTCAGATTTTCAACCAAGGGACGAAGACCGAGAGCAAGTTATGAACCCCTATATCCATCTTACAAGTTAGGTTTAGGTCCCCTTGTTAGAATACATATTCAAATTTCCCTTCATAACCTGTAGTGACTTAAATACAAATTCAGACTTCAGACCTAGAGACCAGGACAAGGGGGCGAAGCCCCGAGAGTGAGTTGCGAAGCCCTACACTTGTCTTACAAGTTAACATTAGGCCCCCTTATTAGAATACAAATTCCCGCCAAAACAATAATTAACAGGGTTATGATGATAAAATTTAATTATTACAAAACGCCCGATGGTCTTGATTATGACTCATAATTGAAAGGATTATGATGATACAATTTAATTATATCTCGTAATTAGAATACTTGCTTGTTTATAACTCATAATTAAATACTGCTCCCGTATTAGAATACAGGTAAAAGAAGTGGGTGTGGCCTAGTCTTACTCCCCACCGTAATGAAACCATAAGTGTTTTATCTAAACTTAACACCCCTCTTAACCCAGCCAAAATGGCCGCTAGACCACACCCTAGGGGGCATCCAAAACCCCTACCAGGGGTTTAGACCGCCAAAAAGGCTCTTAATATTGCCAAAAGGACCTTAATTAGGGGCTAAAAGCGCCCCAAAAAAGAAGCCGACTCCGCCCACAGGCCTCCACCCAGACCTCCACTCCACCCCCCACCACTTTCAATTAATTATGACATCACGTCCTATACTGCCCTCCTTCTACTGATACCTAAAAACTTACCATAAATAATACTAAACACAGGTTGAAAGCATAAAAACTAAATTATGTATGATGAGTATTTGGTACTCTCAGACTCTTTGGGTGATGCGTCCATGTCTCGTACTTCCTTTTAACATAAATGGTTGCCTTTATAGTATATATATATATATATATATATATATATATATATATATATATATATATAGCTTCGACGAGTGATATTATTTATAATAAAATTCATTTTAGAGTTTATCTCGTGTAATTCAATTAATAAATCGACGTTTCGAATACTTCTTCGTTTTCTTTTTCATTAATGACAAATTGTCAATTCTCGAAAAAGAAAACAAAGAAGTTTTCGAAACGTCGATTTATTAATTGAATTACACAGATAAACTCTAAAATATATATATTATATATATATATATATATATATATATATATATATATATATATATATATATATATATATATATATATATATATATATATATATATATATATATATATATATATATATATATATATATATATATATATATATATATACGGGTGTCCAGAAATTCTACGGACAAACTTTGCGTACTGATTCTAGACCCAAAAATAAGAAAAAAGTTCATATAAACCCAGGTCCGGGAACGCTTCGTTTAGGACCTACAGGGTGTGAAAAAATTTTATTTTCCTCGGTTTTATGGCGATACTTTGCGAACAAATTTGAATATGGTCCTGAAATTTGGAGCACGGGGATTTTTGTGGTCGAGAAACTTAAATATTTTATTCATTTTGATGCTGCCTGCAGAGGGCGACATCTACAGTGGTATGCTAAAAGTTAATTGGCCTTAACTTTTTTACTACCCGGTATATTGACGTTCCGTTTGAATTAGTTTGTTCCCATTTCAGTTCTAAGAAAAAAAGGTATACTTGGTCGATGCCTCTCAGATCAACCGTTTTCAAGATATTGGTTGATGAACAGTTCAATTTAATTCCCTATAATCCTTAGCTAATTGGAATTAAAAATCAAAGTAACGTATGTTTACATTTTTATTTTAACTTTGAATTTAAGAACGAAAATGAAGAAATAAATAATAAAACTAAAAAAATAAATGTTACAAAAGGTGTTCCACATGATGACCATTTGTTTCGATACATAATCTCACTCGTTTTGACAATGAGCGGCGAATCCCTGAACATATTCCCACATTATTTCTGAAGGTATCGCAGGCATCTCAGAGGTATGCTAAAAGTTAATTGGCCTTAACTTTTTTACCACCCGGTATATTGACGTTCCGTTTGAATTAGTTTGTTCACTTTTCAGTTCTAAGCAAAAAAGGTATACTTGGTCGATGCCTCTCAGATCAACCGAGGACAATAAAATTTTTTCACACCCTGTAGGTCCTAAACGAAGCGTTTCCGGACCTGGGTTTATATGAACTTTTTTTCTTATTTTTGGGTCTAGAATCACTACGCAAAGTTTGTCCGTACAGTTTCTGGACACCCCGTATAAAGATATATATATATATATATATATATATATATATATATATATAATTATTTTGTAATTTTTATATATTCTATTATTAACTCCCCTAATTATTTTAAAGTAGTATAAATACGTTTTTTTGTAGAGAAAAAAATACTGCATCTGTAATACTATTAATTATAATTTTCCGGTTTTCTAAACCGTAAAAATCTACAAAATAAATACAATTTTATTAAAAATCGGTGATGCTTTGGAATCATATAAATAAATAACATGCGCATCTGCATTGTTTGTCATTGTTGCTTGACGTCGACTGATTTTTACATGTAATGCTGTTTCGGCTAAAACATATCCGACGCAAGAAAAAGTAGAAATGGTTAAACTAATAATGGGCTTTAAGAGAAAAATGCTGCGTCACCAGATACTATTGTTATATTTTTCCAGAACCAGAATAATCAATGAAATTGAATTGAAAATTATAATTAATAGTGTGTACAGATGCAGAATATTTGCTGTACAAAAAACGTACTCGCACTTTTGCTCTAAAATAATTATGGGACCTAACAATTAGATATAAATCAATTGCCATTGAAATCCCTATGCTGCGTCGTGTAAAGCACCACCACTCGGGACGAAGATTTCACAATAGAAAGGATCTAAAACTCGAGTGTGACAAAACATCGCATTATCAGCTAGCCAACGTTAGACGGAACAGATTGGGTTATTGTTTAGCAGTAAATGGTACTTTATTTGAACATTTATTATAATTTGTTAATTGTTTTGAATTTACATTATCTATGTTTTGTTATCGTGTTTATTGAATCTCCTTCAATTCAATTTGTTTGATTCTCTGGTTCCGGAAAATTATGACGATAGTATCTGCCGACGCATAATTATATTTTCTTAAAACTCAATATTAACTTAACCACCCTACCATTTCTACTTTTTCTTGCGTCGGATGTTTTAGCAGAAACAGAATTACATATAAAAATCAGTCGGTGTCAAGCAACAATGACAAATAATGCAGATTCGCATGTTCTTTGTTTATATGATTCTAAAGCAACACTGATTCTTAATAAAATGTAATTTTTTATTTGGTCGTCTTTTACCGTTTAGAAAAACGGGAAATTATAATTAATAGTATGTACACATGTAGTATTTACAGTTTACTCTAAAATAATTACGGGAGCTAATAACATCATACAAAGATTACCATTGAAGTCGCTATGCTGCGTCCCGCAAGGCGCCACTCTGTATATATATATATATATATATATATATATATATATATATATATATATATATATATATACATATATAACAATTTACACGCACTCACTCACTTACTCATACACACAGGCGCACACGCACGCGCGGGCACACGCGCACGCCCGCCCACACGCACTAACACGCGGACACACGCAGACACGCGTACATACACGCTAAAAACGCAGGCACACGCAGACAGTCACACACAGACACAGGCACACACGCACCCCCCATACCCCCCCCCCCCCACACACACACAAAACGATTTACACACCGATAAGATTTTCTGCTGTGAGCTTAAGGTGTATTAATAATCTCAGATTACTGGATGAGCAGCATTGCCTTTTATTTTAGTTATAAGTTCTTATGAATGTGTTTTGAATCTTTATTAAATAAAAATGTGCATGTTTTCTACGTTAAATTGTGCACATTCCTACTTATTACTAACGGTAACATTCTCTGTCTGCCCTATTAGTCGGGTAGCGTAAACATTAACTACAATTAATTAATATAAATGATTTAAAATATATGTTTGTACTTATTACTTTGAAATAACTGTGTATTTATGTTAAATGATCGTAACTAAACCTAAACATGAACACAATTATTAACAAATGGATGCTTTACAATCAAATCTTACTTTTACAATTCAATGTTGGCCAACACAGAAAAAAAATTTATTGTTTTCATTACTAATTGGAAATATTTTAACTGTAGAATCCTGAGCTCAAAATATGAAGATTTAACCCAAATCACCTAGATAAAATGTGTCTCCTGTCTGAGTTACAGGGTGTTTTATTTAAAATTATTTGTGCCCAGTACTTTAAAACTATTTGACGTTTTATTGTTATACTTGGCGGGAGGTGTAGGTACTATACACCCTAATAAATTATGTTAAATAATCGTTTCTGGCTACTACCACAGGCGTACGACAGGGGCAAGTGACTGCTTGATCCGTACCAAATTCTACGCCACTGGCGGAATTGCAATTTTAGCACAATTTTTCGATTCTCCAATACTCTCTACGTAAATATCATACTCTTTCTTCATAAGGATAAAGTCATTATTTTTCGAGATATTGTAAGTTAAAGATTGTGTATTAATTATGCCGGTATTTTGGATCATTGGATTGCATTTATTAGGCAAATGAAACTTTAATCCGTATTAACAAAAAAACATAATCTTATTTATCGAACTTTCTTGAAATGAATAGATGCATTAAACGATTAAAAACAAATTGTGGTTTTGAAAATGTTATAATCTAAGTAAAAAAACAATTTTAACAATAAGAAAAAGCACATGAACAAAATAAAAACCTGTTATAACAAATGTTCAATGTTATCCCCGTTTACCTCAATAAGTCATTCCATTCTTCCCGCCAAGTATGACAATAAAACGTCAAATAGTTTTAAAGTACTGAGCACAAATAGTTTTTAAACGTTTAAGTAAAACACCCTTTAACTCAGAGAGGAGACACATTTTATCTAGGTGATTTGGGTCCAATCTTCTTATTTTGAGCTCAGGATTCTACAGTTAAAATATGTCCAATTAGTAATGAGACACCCTGTATATATATATATATATATATATATATATATATCGAACAATTTACAAAAAAAAATTTTACTTATGGGGAGTATAATTCGCCAATTTAAGCTAATATCTTTAAGGATAATTTACATCAAGCTTAGTGTTAAATACTTCTGATAATATTGTACATTGGTTTCGTTATGTTGATGATATTTTGCTAGTTCATCAGATTTTATTGATGAGTTCTTAATTAATATTAACAATTTAAAACCTAACATAAAATGTACACTGCACTAGAGACAGAACAAAATAGAGTCACTAATTTCCTAGATTTAAACATAAAAATGAATACACAGAACGAATTTGAGTTCTCCAAATTCATAAAACCTACATATACAATTCGATTCATGTCACCATAAAACACATAAGATAGCTGCATATAGATCATTAGTATATAGAGCAATGTCATTACCATTAAACCAAACAAATTTCAATAAAGAAATATCAATTATAGAACAAATAGCACAAGCATATGGTTACACTTTAAATACAATCTACACTTTAATTAAAAAGTAAAAATGCAAATGGTCTATTAAAAACATTTACCCATTTAACACAGAACCAATAGAAAATAAATACATATCGATATCATATTTTGGAAAAATATCATCAAAAGTAGCTCACATATTCCAAAAGTACAGGAAGTACAAAGTAACTTTTAAAACTGATACAATGTTTTTAAATGTTTATTTAGTGCCAAAGATTCAATTAGCGACATTTTGTAGTCGGGTATTTAGAAAATGACAGAAACAATTTTGGTACACTTTTTCTTACTTCGTAACAAATCAACATCCGGCTTGGTTCATATTACATAACATTTATAAAGACATTCTTGCACAAACGACTGTGATGTGTTGACAGTTCTGGAAAGCTACTTGTTTGTTAGATTTGACTGGAATTTTAATTGATGTCAAGTTTCTATTTGCGAATGCTTTTATCAATTTCAAATTAATGTTTTTCACAACTTTGCACTTACATCATAACTTTATTGAATGTTGTTCGTCTGTTTGGCTTTTAAACACGTTTATCAACACGGTTCCATTAATAGCAGACTTATATTTGCGATTTCCTATTTCATAAACATATTTTGACATCTCAATTAATTTTTAAAGCTATTACCATTTACTCAGGGTGATAACTATAATGGTTATCGAAACGTTTAAATTAATATAAAAGATAAAGAAAAAATACACGCTTTAATACTCAAAATATAAGTGTTTTAATTATGTGTGATAATCGTGAAAGTTTACGTTTTCATATGTTTTGATGCATACTTAAATGGGTGTGTTATGTTACTTGCAAAACGTTTTGGAAGCACTGCTTCTTTAATAGGACGCGATCGTAGCGCTTCTGTTACGTACCTGTTAAAAGTTTGTATTAAACAATCATATGACGAGACGGCTGATTAGCCAGTTAGGGTGTTCATGTTGTGTATCTATTAGAAGTTTTCTTAATAATTAACTAAAATGGCTAGTCAAACTCAAGGAATTCAACAGCTTTTAGCTGCTGAAAAGCGAGCAGCAGAAAAAGTGTCAGAAGCTCGTAAACGTAAGCAATTTTTGGAAGTGTTTTACTTTAATTATTAAATCTGGGTGTATCATTAAAAGTAAATCACGAGACTTTCAGTGAAGTTGAGACGAATTTTTATATTGAAATATTTTATAGTGCCATTTAGTTTTTTTTCTTTAATTTCATTTGTTATTTTTTGTTATTGATTAAAATTAATTGATTTTTCAGGAAAAGCAAAACGTCTAAAGCAAGCTAAAGAAGAAGCCCAAGATGAAATCGAAAAATATCGCAAAGAAAGAGAACGGCAATTTCGCGAATTTGAAGCTAAGCATATGGGATCAAGAGAAGACGTTGCCGCTAAAATTGATCAAGACACTAAATTACGAATTGATGATATGAATAAGGCCATTTTGAGCCAGAAAGATTCTGTAATATATTATTCCATTTTCTGTTAAAAATATGATAATATTTATGTATTTTGTAGGTCATGCATACTATTCTGGAATTGGTTTACGATATCAAGCCAGAGATTCATAAGAATTACCGTCTTTAAATAAAACAGTTGAGAATATGTATCTTATTAATTGGTGTTGTTTAGAGGATTAATTAGGTTTTAGTAATTGTAAATATCATTCCATTTTTGAATGCTTGTGTACTTTGTTCTGTTGAAATATACTTAGTTATTTGAAAACTTAATATTAGAGTTTAGCAATGTATAAATTTAATGTGGCAATAAATTGTACTTATAATTGGACTATCGCAAAGTATGACCTCTTTGGGGTAACGTAATATAATTCAAAAGTAATCTACTAAGTGTTTATTAACATGGTATGAAGCAGATAAGTATGATGTGTTGAGTTTTCAACAAATGCATAGCATTTTTAAAACCATTGTCATTATGTCTATAGACATGATAAAAAAACTACATGTCAGATTTTAATGAAACTAGTAGTACTACTGAAATATCTCGGTTCGATCAACCCTAATAGGACATCATACATCACTGCAAGAATTAAAAAAAGTCAATTGGTAAGAAACAAGACTTATGTATACCTCATTTAAGTTGCTATGTTAAACAAATTAAAAATAGCTATACTCTGGCTACCTAACATAATCTCATAATAAGGCATTGTACCATTCTAATGTTTGCAATCTTACCTTACATAATCATTTCTAATGCAAATTGATGTAGGCATAAGGTTGTGCTAGCGGTAAGGTGACCATTTATGTAAAAAGGAAATACAGGACGCATCACCTAAAGAATCGGAGGGGTATCACACACTCCACCATAAGGAGAGGGAGAAATTAGTTTTCTTGATCTCTAGTCTAAGTCACAAATGTGGTTGTTTATGGTAAGTTTTAACGAAAACATTTGAAATAACTTAGATTCTACCTTGTCAATTTTTTTTGTCGCTGAATTACGCGTCATCAAAATATTGCATAGAACATAATTAATCGATATGTTTAAGGTCTGTATCTAAGTATTTTTATATCTTTAAAATATGCAGCTGTTTTAGAAATATTTGATAAAAACCACAAACTGCTCCTAATAACTACCCCTGGATTTCTTCCAAAATCTAATTAGCTCTAAGCTAAATGAAAACAAGCTTAAATAAAAAATGTTAAGTATGTAGGTATGTTCGTTCTGGATACTAACATACATCCACACAAACACACATCCAGGCATGATAGCCGATCTTGGCCAAAAGTTGTAAAATGAGCTAATAAGTCGATTTAACGATAGTGAAAAAAAGTCGATTGCATAACCTTCTATACCAACCGAGCTAGTAGTGTAGTGGTGTCACTACCTGCTTAGCTTTCAGGAGGTAATGGGTTCGATTCCCGTTATCGTCTGCCTTGTATGAGTTTTTTTCATGTGCGACTACTTAGACGAATGCTGGGGTAGTATTTTCCCCCTCAGAGCCCTAACTCCGTTCCTTCCGGTCCTATCCTGAGCACACCCATCCTTAATCCCACAATCCCACCATGCATATATACGTAGTGTATGTATGTATGCAGGGAATCCATGATTGTGGCTGAAGGAGCTTGGAAAGCTCAAACAGCCCGCCCTCCCCCTTGCGGAGGGAATGAAATACGTGTCCTTTCCTTTGCTTTTCTATATGTAGGTTCGAAGGTAAAAAATTAAAAGAAATGAAATAATTTTAATTATAGTTTTTTTAGGATAACTATACAAATTCTTTTTTATACGTTGATAACGAAAACAGGTAACATTGTAAAAACAATCATCTATGCCAGAATGACGTTTAATACTCCATGTCAGATAGAGCTGTTAATAAACATAAATACATGTTAACTTAAACAAAATTCCAAAGCTGACCGCTTCTATAAGATATTAATACAGTTCAACAAGGGCGTAGCCAGGATTTATAACAGGGGGGGGGGCAAACCATGGTCCATGGTCGTTCAAAATGTAAAATTTTAGGATAAAAAGAAAAGGCAAATGAAAACAAAACTTTGAGATTTTAATTATACTTAAATTAAACTAATAACAGATAACAAAAAAAATATGCAGAACAGAAAAATTTGTATATTTTAGATTTAATTTTTTGTTTATTAAAATTTAAAAATTATTTAATTTATTTTTGCTCTTCCAGGGGGGGGGGGCAGTTGCCCCTCCTTGCACTTAGCTGGCTACGCCCATGCAGTTTAACCATTTACATTCATATTTGTATAAAAATAAAATAGATCATATACATAAAATATCCTACTACAAATAATATTTAATTTCGTTTTTTCTTGAAAGATACAGAGTGATCAACACATGTTCATTCAATTGTCATATCTTTGAAAGCACTCGGTATAGGATGCTGAAATTTTGTTGAGGTGATGTACAAAGGAATAATATATAGGGTGTTAAAGAATATATAAGCATTGTATAAACAATGATATAAGTTTGTGCTGTCATGACATGTAAAAATATTTTTAAAATGTGCTGTCTAGCAAGTATTTCATTGCTCCATTTTAATATTTTCTAATATAAATCATTTAGATGTAGTAGAAGACGGGAGCTAAGATGCAGGACCCGGAATATCTAGGTATTTTTATATCTTTGAAAAAAACCAAAAACTGCCCTTAATAAACCCCCCTCATCGCCGCTGGGTTTCTCTCAAAATCTAATCACCTGCAAGCAAAATGAACACAAAATTTTAAGTACGTAGGTGTTTCGGTTCTGAAGTTATCATGGATACTAACATATACCCACACACACTCACCTCCAGACATAATGGTCAATCTTGGCTAAAAATTGTAAAATGAACTAATAAGTCGATTTAGCGATAGTGAAAAAAGTCAAGTGAATATACCTTCATATGTATATGTAGGTTGGAAGACAAAAAGATGTATCACATTTTATACAAATATAATGCTCTATGCAAATGGATGTCTTTAAGACATGAATATATGACTTTAATACATCATGATGTTCAGACTTAAATAAGACAAATTTAATACGTGCTGTCTGGAATATGCCACTACTCTTAATCTTTATTCTGATAATTGTGCCGTCCAGCACAAGAACCCAATGATGGTTCACTTCTTATATACATTGGTAAAATCTGGATCTTAAACCGGGGCACAGTTTTCTACCGTTTTAGTGTTGTAGAAAAACCCATCAGAAAAATTGAGTATATTTTTTATCTATAGTGAATATACAACTCATTATAAAAAGGCTTCTAAAATTTTTGAAATAGTACCAGTGGAACTACTGGATGTTGTTACTCATTTTTCTCTCTACTTCAAAAATCTGCACTGACCAAAATCAAGGAGAAATTTTCCATGTCTTAGTATAAACCGAGTTGTTACCAATCCTTTAAAAATATCTATTTATTTATTTATTAGTACATATACGGGCAATACCCATTATATAGAAGGCAATATACAAGACAATACGCTTAATTAAGTTTAACTTAATATACTAGGTTGTTTTATTTTATTATAGTCATAGTCACTTATTAACTTTAATCATTTAACAAGCTCTGTCTTGCTAAGCCTTTAAAGCTCATCAGGCTATTAGACTGAAAGAAGTCTATTTCTGTACAAAATCTATTGGCCAAGGACATAAACCTTGGGAGTGTAGTGTATTTCCTATAGTCACATCTATGGTTGGTTATCTTGAAGAGATTTGTTGCCGTGTACGGTGTTGAGGAACTTGGAAATCAAGTTGATTAATTAGCTCGGTGTCTATGAGATTATGAAGCAGTTTAAAAATAGAAATGTCATGTTTGCTAGTATCCTCCCGTCTTCTAGCAAGTCCAGTCTATGTACATCCATCAAAGCATTGTAGGGAGTTCCCCCATATGACCCAGATTCTGTGTACCAAAGAACCGTCTCTGCAGGGCTTCCATTCGTTCTATGTGACATTGGTGGTGTGGGGCCCAGACGGTGGAGCAATATTCCAAGACAAGTCGTCCTAGGTTTTGATAGCAGAAATGAGTGGTCGACGGTATCGAAGGCTTTGCTAAAGTCGGTATAAACCACATCCACCTGGAAATTTGAAAGATAAACGCCTGCATGGTGTAATACTGGAGAGAAAGTAAGTTCGTATCAGTGGTTCTGCCAGGATGAAACCCATGTTGCTCTGGAATGATCAACTGATTTACGAGAGGCCCAATAATATCCAACACAAAACTTTCAAAAACCTTCACTACATTTGACTGAATGCAAATTGGACGGTACTGTTTGATATCAGAACGGTCTCCTGACTTAAATACTGGGACTAAAAAGGATTCTTTCAGACTCAGTGGGAAAATTCCTTGCTGAAGCGACATATTACACAGAACAGTCAGGATTGGAGCTATACAGTTACTGCAGTTTTTCAGAATATAAGGCGATATCTGGTCAGGTCCAGCACTTTTCTGAACGTCTAGTTTTAACAATTTTTGCTTTAGTACATGTTCTTCAGCAACTAAAGCAGACAGGTTAAGACCGTTATTTATGTCATTATGATGAGGTGTTTGCCCATTATTATCTGTTTTTAAATATACGCTGGAAAAATGTTTGGCAAATAATTCAACTGTATTGTCGAGATTGTTGGATTTCACTTCATTTAGAAATATCACCTTGGACATGCCTGTTGTCTTTCTTCATGCATTAGGAAGTTCCAAAAATTGTTTATATTTTCATTATTGCATAGTGGAGCTTCAGTTTGGCACTGGAAATTGTTATATAAATCCCTTGAGAGATCCTTACACTTTCTACGTAAATACGCGAAAGTTTGGTAGTAAGAATCTTTCAAACTAAATTTATATTTGATGTGAGCTCTTTTTTTATTCAACATGAGATCCTTTAATTCTACAGTAAACCATTTCGGAAAGTGAGTGAAACTAATTTTTTTCAGCGGTGAATGACAGTGAGTAATGGAAGTAACAACATTATTAAATTCTTTGAATGCCTCGTCAACAAATTTTTAAGTTGATCAGTCCAACTAATGGTTAACAACGATTGGGTAACAGACGAGAAGTCACATTTTGAATAATCATACAATATCGTTTTATGTATCCAAAAATGCAAACACGTCAGTGTTTTCAGAGTTTATATTGAAACGAAAAAGCTAAGATATATCTTTGCTCCCTAATTCTTCGCTGTACAAGAGTCTATTTCATTAAGAGCTTAAGTTGTCATATGTTATGGCACTAGCCAATAAATTTGATCTTCATTTTTATTAGTCTTTGATACTAGATGCCACTACCAATGACAGAAGAGAAAGCAAAGGCGAATATATAGAAGATAGTACAGATTAATATGCAAGTATATATAGACCTTATGCACATTGCTCATTCCTAAAAACGTACTCATTTAACTATTACATAATAAACACATATGCTTTCAAGTTTTTGAATTTTTTAAAGTGCATGTTTACTGCAAATGTCTGCAAATTCTAATACAAGCGTACTAAAACCAAAAATTTATTTCCATTAAAAAATTACAGATTGCATAATTAACATTGAGAAAACATAAAATACTACTATTAAAATACAGTATGTAATTTGTTTGGACTCCGAATCTAATTTGCCAACCATTGTAGAACACATCTTTTTTCTATATTTATACTTAATTGCATTAATTCTGCCATAATCACATATACCTAGTTTTGTGTAAAACCAAACATTGAAGGAATCACCACTCCACGGAAACACAATTTTTAATTCAGAAGCATATTGTTCCTTATTAGCAAAGAAGTTCTTAAGTAATTTAAAAATTGTTTCACCTCGGGCAATCATACTAACAATTGCCGACATTACAGTTTGCTTATCTACACCTTCAAGTGATCGTCCTATGGTATTTTTAAGAATTTTTAGAACATATTTACTTAAATTAATAATAATAACTATTTTATATATTAAACTTGTTTTGTCCATACACCATTTTCTTGATTTCTGTACCGAGTATTTCGAATGTTGATAATTTTTAGATTTTGTTCTAACACTTCTCGTTTCTGCCTTAACTCGCTTTTTTCGTTTCTTAGATTTTGTTGTATTAATATTTTCACGTAATTTGTCTTGATTCAAAACAGGTACATTTTTTCCATGTACAGTTTTAAGCTGGTCCTTGTTTACATCATTATCATCATTAGGATCCTGCAAGAAATTTCACATAAAGTACAATACACAACAGATTAGATATATTAGATGCAATTCAACTCATTCATAATATAACTTTTCTTAAGAGAATCCAACAATTTACTGATGCTGGCATCAGACCCAATAAAGCATACATTTTATAATATTTATTTAACCAGTAAAATATGTTTACAATATTAAGTACAGTACAACCTCGATCATCCGGAATTCGGTAATTCAAATTCTTCAGTACTTCGGATCGCCCAATAGGATACATGCTGTATGTTAGTCCGGATCGTCTCGTATTTGATATTCCGGATATACAAGTCTGGACAGGATTCTTCACGCATTCGGTCAAATTTACGGCAACATGGCAACAAAATGAAAACATAAAACTTTAACTTTAAAAGAGAAACTTGAAGTGTTAAATAGATTAGAATGGGGCGAGAGTGGCACAATATTATCTATTTCTTAACATCTACGATATCAGACGTAAGGAAAAATAAACAAACATTAAATACATATACATACCTATACAGGGTGTCCAGTTTAAGATGAAATGCATGGGGATATTGGAAACCGTTAGAGATACGAAGATGGTTAAATGGAGAAAAAGTTGCGTCAGTATATGCCCAAGAAGTAACCATGGTTACATGTCAAAAAATCCCTTCCATTTACTAGACACAGGGTGATAACTGAAAATATGCGTTTTCTAAAAATCGCTATATCTTGTTTCTTGCAAGAGATACATCCACGATTTTTGCAGGATGGCGGTAACAGGTAGCGAGGATTTCAAAAATGATTTTGAAAAAAATCTAGGCCTACTAGATTTTGAGATAATGCACGCAACTTTCGATTTTCTTATGGACGCCATATTGGATTTTTGCATTTTTGAATTCTTCATAAAAAATGCTTTTCAACCATATATCATATGTTTATAATCTGCCAATGAGAAAGTGTCAAATTACACAATTCAATTTATATCAAAGCAACCTTGATATATTATGTATTTTAATTAAATGAAAATTAATCTACAAATTAAACTAACTATTGAGAACAATATTATTGATTATTAACATAAATCATAATAATAAAAGTGACAAAAACAACAAAAATAAAATTTAATATTATACTGAATTTTACTATTAATTAATCAAATGCTCGAATAAACCTCCATTCTCTTGCAATAATTGAATAGATGGTTGATTGGCAAAGGCCTAGTTTGATATAAATTTAATTGTGTAATTTGACACTTTCTCATTGGCAGATTATAAACATCTGATATATGGTTGAAAAGCATTTTTATGAAGAATTCAAAATGCGAGATGATAAGGAACTCTTGTGATGCAGTGCTAACTCGATGCAGATGGTGTTTGCAGGAGAATGAAGGTTTATTCGAGCATTTGATTATTTAATAGTAAAATTCAGTATAATATTAAATTTTATTTTTGTTGTTTTTGTCACTTTTATTATTATGATTTATGTTAATAATCAATAATATTGTTCTCAATAGTTAGTTTAATTTGTAGATTAATTTTCATTTAATTAAAATACATAATATGTCAAGGTTGCTTTGATATAAATTTAATTGTGTAATTTGACACTTTCTCATTGGCAGATTATAAACATATGATATATGGTTGAAAAGCATTTTTATGAAGAATTCAAAATGCAAAAATCCAATATGGCGTCCATAAGAAAATCGAAAGTTGCGTGCATTATCTCAAAATCTAGTAGGCCTAGATTTTTCAAAATCATTTTGAAATCCTCGCTACCTGTTACCCCATCCTGCAAAATCGTGGATGTATCTCTTGCAAGAAACAAGATATAGCGATTTTTAGAAAACGCATATTTTCAGTTATCACCCTGTGTCTAGTAAATGGAAGGATTTTTGACATGTAACCATGGTTACTTCTTGGGCATATAATGACGCAACTTTTCTCCATTTAACCATCTTCGTATCTCTAACGGTTTCCAATATCCCCATGCATTTCATCTTAAACTGGACACCCTGTATATACAATATCCACTAATTATTTTATAAAGTGTAATGCTATATGCATTGTGTTCTTCAGTTTCGTCAGCAAGTGCGATCAAATTCCAACTGCTAGTTAGAAAGACATTAAAACAAGCAGAATATCCAGAAATGGAGAAACGTCTTTTTGAGTGGTTTTGCAACCAACGGTCTCGACACATTCCCATATCATATAAATTGTCGAGGTTGGATTGCAAATTTCAGGAAAAGACATAGTTTCTGTCCTTAAAGGCGTGCGGCGAAAAGTTATCTGGTGATGAAACTGGTGTTGATCCGTTTTTGTCAGAAAATGAAGGAACTTAATCTGCTGTCAGCTCAAATATACAACGCTGATGAGCTGGCACTATACTGGAAAATGCTTCCGGAAAGAACAACGGATCGATCACAAGAAAAAACTGCACTTGGACGGAGGATATGTAAAGAGCATGTTACCTTCTTAGCTTGTAGAAATGCTGATGGTTCACACAAACTCCAACTTTTGGTTATAGGAAACTCTACACATTCCAGTCTAATATAAATTGACTTCTAACGCTTGGATGACGACGGCAATATTCCAAACGTGGTTTCACAAATCATTTATTCCTCAAGTAGAAAATCATTTAAAAAATCAAAATTTGCCGGAGCGTGCTCTTTTGCTAATTGATAACGTTTCAAGCCATGGGTCTGTTGAAGAACTGTCTAGCGATGGTGGTCAATTTGCAGCCTTATTTTTTCCACCAAACTGCACCGCACTTCAACAACCGATGAATCAAAACGCCATTAGCTTGACTAAGCTACGAGGGGAATAGTCATATAGGGGGGGGATTCTAATCCACTTTGTATAGGATTTACATTACAAGGTCAAGTGAGTTTTATCGTCGTTCACGTGCGCGCCCCTCGCTTCAAGGTCACTCGTCCTATCAAGGTCAAATTGGAAAGCTAAAAATAGAAATTGCAAAAGTAATCATATTCTTATGGTGTTGTCAAGGTCAAAATTGGAAAGCTAAAAATAGAAATTGCAAAAGTAATCATCATATTCTTATGGCGTCATATTAAATTTCTTACAAATCTAAAAATATAATTTTCAAGGTCAAAGATTATTGACCTGCAATGGTATCATATTACATTTCTTAGAAATCTCAAATTTTTCAAGGTCACAGGAAACGAAAAGAGTGCTAGGTTGTTTTATATGCTGATAAGTAGATCAAGGTCAATAGTCTAAAATAAAAGTAGCTCAAGGTGGGTATTTAACAAGTTGCGATAGGTACTCAAGGACGCATTTTTCTTATATAAACCGTAGCAAGCTGTGTGTGTATGTTAAGATCAGTCAGTTAGCAAACATGGAATTAGCAGGGTTAAACCAAAGCACCTATTGCAAACCCTTTAAAAATGCGTGCGACCTCGAGATATCGAGAAAGTATAAAGTTACGAATATGGATGTAATTAATACTCAGTACGGTGAACGTATAGTGATGGAAGCAGATGATTTTAAATGTGTATTGCCTGAACCCTTTTATGTGCATTTCAAACAAGAAAAAACACGAATTGAAGAATTTAAAGCGCTACTAAACACGAAGGGTGTGTTCTTAAGTAGGTTGGGTGCAGCCGGAAAAACAACAAACATAACATTTTGTTTTTCACAATGGCGCTACAACCCCACCATACGTAAATTATGCATTGCTGCAGAGTACAATATTAATTGACACTGTATGAAAAAATATTGTATTATCTAATGTATAGCATTTTTACTAAATAAAAAAAATATTAATAACTATGCTTTTTTTTGTGTTACGATATTTTAAATCTAGAAAATGGATAGTATGAATGGTAAATGTGAAAGTTAAAAGAAAGGCGCTTTTAAAGAGTAAATAAATCATTTTTTTCATATTTAATGATGTGTAATTTTATATATGTAACTTTAAAAAAAAAGAAATGCAGCAGTGATAGTAGTGTTGCCTAAACAAAAAAATTACAGAAAAGTACAATGCAAGAAAAATTTTGATAGTGCTATATTTTACGGGCTAAATTGTATATATATATATATATATATATATATATATATATATATATATATACAGGGTGAATCTTATCTAATCCGCCAAAATTAAAAAGTACTAGAACTCATCATTATAAGCAAAAGTTCATATGTACATGGGTCCGAAATGCTTCGTTTCGAGATACAGGGTGTCAAAGTTGAAAAAGAAATCGCGTTTTCTTCAATATCTTTCGACTGTTTCGAAATAATTTCATGAAATTTGGTATACGATGGTTTTGAAATGAAATATTCAAATTTGTGGTCCATTTAGTTGTGGTCTCTAGAGGCGCCAGCAACCATTTCGACCCCTTTAAATCGTTGCAATTTTTTGTGCTACACTGTATACCATTTTGGACTAGAAAAATTGAGTCTCCTATCTTTTCTGCTAAAAAGGTATATTTTAGTGATGTCGCTAGAGCAACCGTTTCTGAGAAAACACATTTAAAACTCACAATGTTTATTTATTTAAAACTTGTAAGGAGCACTAAAATATCCAATATTAAAAACAAGAAAAGAAATTAATATTAAAAGTAAACATGTTCTTTTGATAACAACTGTTCAAACAACTGTCCCAAAAAACCCCGTATACGAAATTTCATGAAATTATTTCGAAACAGTCAAAAGATATTGATGAAATCGCGATTTCTTTTTCAACGTTGACACCTGTATCTCGAAACGAATCATTTCGGACCCATGTACATATGAACTTTTTGCTTATAATGATGAGTTCTAGTGCTCCTTTAATTTTGGCGGATTAGATAAGATTCACCCTGTATATATATATATATATATATATATATATATATATAAATATATATATATATATATATATATATATATATATATATATATATGCAAAAATCACAATTTTGAGTAACAACTTAGTGTGTTACGATAAAAAAAACAGAGCAATTTCATTAAACTAATAAAAGTGCATCTATATGTACTGATATGTTTGTACAGGGTGTCCCAACGATAGAGTAAAGTAAGTTTATGCTTAACTAGAATTATTTGTGTAAATATTGTATGGACCATGGGGTAGAGGTAAGAAGTGTGCATTTTTTTAAAATATTGGAAGTTATACAGGGTGTGCCAGAAAAGCAGGACGTGAAAAAGTATGATTTTTTTAAATAGAACACCCCGTATTTGATTTTAGTTTTAATTCTACGTGTCCATACAAACATATTTTGTCATTCAAAAGATTGGCTGAAAGTTTTAGTTCTTGAGATATTCGCGTTTAAAGATTATTATGGTCATTTTCGTGGGGTTGATGAATGGGCAATTGTTCCGTTATTTCACAATAAAAAATTGATATTTCGTGTGAAAAATGAGTGATATTATACTAACGTTTAGACCGAGTAGTATTTCTAATTTTCTCAACAGGGTGTTTGTTATAACCATTCAAATTGAAAATTCTCAAATTAAAAAAATCGGTTTTTTAATTGCACACCTATATATTTTATTTCATTTTATTCGGGATTAAAAATCTATCATTTTTGTCAAATATATCCTATATCTATCTTTGATAGTTTTCGAGTAATTTCGATTTTTCACACTAGCTACTTTATTTTCGATAACATTGCATTGCATGGATCTTGGTAGCCATGGAAAATAATAATTGCGTTACTAAGATACAAAGGTTTCCTACTTGTCAAAATAAACACATATTAAATTTGTCGTTTTCGCATTTAACTTGTTATCAATTCTTGTATCAATTATGGATTATTCGACAAATGAATTAATTGATATGATATACGTGTTGGGCGAGGCTGAAAAAACCCTTTATTGGCACAACGAATCTACAAAATGAAATATCCTGAACGTCGAATACCTACTACTGTTGGCTTGGAAAATTTGATGGATAGATTTGATTCTAGCGGTAGTGTTAAATACTTCAAACGTAAAGTTGTTAATAAAAGGGCAGCTAATGAAGAAAAGAACTTGAAATATTATTAAATATTCAAGAAAATCCCAAGTGAGTTCTAGAACATTAGCGACGATATGTGATACCTCCAAATCAAACGTGAATCGAACAACGCTGAAGTATAAGTACCATCCCTATCACATTGAGCTTCATCAAGAATTGCGAGAAGAGGATTTTGCAAGACGAATTGAATTCTGCAATATCATTAATCAACGGCTGCAATTAAATAACAACTTTTTGTGCTCCATAATGTTTTCCGATGAGGCGACGTTTAAAAGTAATGGGGCTGTAAAGCGGCATAATATGCATTAGTACGTCATTGATAATCCATTTTGGCTACGAGAAGTTCAAAACCAAAATTATTGGTCACTAAATGTGTGGTGTGGTATACGTAATGACCAAATTATCGGTCCCTATTTTTTTGATGATCCATTAACGGGCCGCAGCTATTTGCATTTTTTACGTGAAGAATTGCCTGTGTTACTTGAGGATATCAATTTAGAAGGACGACTAAATATGTGGTTGCAACAGGATGGTGCACCTCCACATTTTATCGGGACGTAAGGAATTCTTGAACCAGCAATACCCGGAGAAATGGATAGGACGTAATGGCTTTATATTATGGCCACCCAGGTCATGCGATTTAACTCCACTGGATTTTTTCCTATGGGGATACATAAAAGATCGGGTGTATATTATTAAACTTACAACAAGGGAGGACATGAAAATAGAATTCGCGAAGCTTGTCGCACAGTGACCCTCTTATGTTATCCGAAGTGAGACAGAACATGAGAAAAGGCTCAATATGTGTATTCAGCAAGAAGGCAGTCTATTTGAGCATTTACTAAGACGCAATGTTAAATAATTATTGAATTACTGTTTCTCATTAATAAAACTGTTAATATTCTCGCTTAGGTGGTTTGTTTTATTTCGTCGCAATTGTTTTCCATGGCTACCACGATCCACAATAATGTTATAGTATCGTATGTAACGTAGCTAGTGAGAAAAATCGAAATTCCTCGAAAACTATCAAAGATAGATATAGGATATACTTGACAAAAATGATAGATTTTTAATCCCGAATAAAATGAAATAAAATATATAGGGTGTGCAATTAAAAAAACTGATTTTTTAATTTGAGAATTTTCAAATTTGAATGGTTATAACAAACACCCTGTTGAGAAAATTAGAAATACTACTCGGTCTAAACGTTAGTATAATATCACTCATTTTTCACACGAAATATCAATTTTTTTTATTGTGAAATAACGGAACAATTGCCCATTCATCAACCTCACGAAAATGACCATAATAATCTTTAAACGCGAATATCTCAAGAACTAAAAACTTTCAGCCAATATTTTGTATGACAAAATATGTTTGTATGGACACGTAGAATTAAAAACTAAAATCAAATACGGGGTGTTCTATTTAAAAAAATCATACTTTTTCACGTCCTGCTTTTCTGGCACACCCTGTATAACTTCCAATATTTTAAAAAAATGCACACTTCTTACCTCTACCCCATGGTCCATACAATATTTACACAAATAATTCTAGTTAAGCATAAACTTACTTTACTCTATCGTTGGGACACCCTGTACAATGCAAAATAAGATTAATTTTTTTTTATTGTTTATAAAATTATGATGTAATTTACCAAAAGTGTTCTTTTATACTAATTAAATGCTGAGTAATATAAGAAAACGGAAGCGAGCACTATAAATAGACTTTCATATAAGCGTATGTACACGTATGTGTTTCTATAAAAAAATTCAAATATTTGGTCCCCCCCCCCCCAACTCAATCAATTTTGAAATCCTTTTAACATATTGTGTGTGTGTGTGTGTTTATTTTGAGAAAAAAAAGCGATAAATAGTTACAGTATATATCAACTTACTTGCATGTGTCTGACTGAAAGGGGGTATAATTGTGCGAGTGAGATGACATTCGACCACTAATAATACGCTCGAGTTTGATAAATAATTTTTTTATTACAAGCTTGATTCATTCAATTATAACGTGAAAAATGATGATTTCAAAATGAACAATGCTGACTAATAGACTGCATACAATGTGCGTACATTAACCTACAACTTTTGATGCCAGCAGTTAACTATGCATGATTCATTAAAAAAAATTGAAAATTTGGAGTTCTAATCAAAACTAAATGCTTCAGTAACATGCATGTTTGAACTTATGTAAGTACATAAAATTGTTTTATAAGTGCTATTTGTTGTTTCAAAATTGAATTGGTTAATTTAAGGCTCATTTTTTTATATTTTGATAAATTTATACATGCAATTGATAAATTACCACTTACAAAACACAATCGTGTTGGGAAAAAAATTTTTTAGTAAGAATTAGGCGCAAATTTAAACAAATTCAGGAGCGTATCACGTTTAAAACCTATGTTCCGCTCCCATTGAGCACCCTAACGGATGAAGAAATTTTGAATAATACCCAATATAAATTGTCCAAGGATGAAGATTTTGATGGAACGATGTGGTTAATGAAGGTATTTATGGATGTATTTTAATTCAACTTATTTATTATTTTTATTTCAGATAACATCCTGATTCTTTTAAAATGTTTTTGAAGCTAGTTATATCTTTTTTTAACTTTAAATAAAACAAATTCTTATGGTGGGACTTTCATGATCCTCATACACGTTTTAGGTTTAATTCATCTTAACATTTATTACAATTAAAAATATGTACAATAAACTTCACAAAAAAATAACCTAAACAAAATGTTCCTAAAACTACGCAACACGCTATGTATCTATGTCCTCCAGTGCACCAGTGCACCCAGCACGTTTAAAACTTGATATGAATTCATAACATTTAATATAATTAAAAATATGTATTGATAAAAACTATGTAACTAATTTATTTAACAAATTACAAGTTAACTGTTATAAAACAATATCGTCCTTACTGATCCATGATCGTTCATCCAATCCCCACCACTTTACGAATAACTTATTATTCTTGGATCGAAGCACTTTTTCCACCAGGTACACATCGGGATACTTTGTTTTCTGTAATTCATGTTCATAAAACCCTCCCAGTACGGGTTTTCCTTTCATGTCTTCTAGCATGTACGTAGTGGGGTTAGTAATGCAAACTTTCACAATTTTAAATAGTTCACTAGACCAATTGGGTGTGTATCCTTTGGCAAAAATGCTTTTAAATTTACTGATTCGTACTGTCACCCACAGAATAACGATTCCTATCGAATATTTTTATGTGCGTGTTTCCTTCGATACTCTGATTCCATTTCACTTTCAACTACATAGGATCTTGGAGTTTTATATTTATCTTTTATTACTCCTGGCATCCAAGGACCCTCCTTACTTAATTTCATTAACACATTTTCATTTATCTTAAAATCTGGCTTTATTCTAGCTGTTGAGTCATGATAATTTTTAACAATCTGTCGTTTTTCTAATCTCTTGTCTGTTATATCAATTACCTTAGGTATTAGTAGGGTTTTTGAAATTGGCAAATTTGTACGCAAAATTCTACTATTTAATAATTCTGCAGGTGATACATTCAACCCACACAATGGAGTCGTCCTATATTCCAAGAGATAGTAAAACAACTCATTATCATTTACACATTTTTTTAACATTTGTTTGCAAATATGCACAGCTTTTTCAGCTATCCCATTGCTTCTTGGATACCTCGGACTTGAGAACTCACATTTTATACCATAAATTTTACAAAATTCTTTAAATTTCGCACAATTGTAAGGTACATTATCAGAAATAATTTTCCTCGGTAATCCATGATTACTAAATATTATCTTAAAATTTTTTAATACCTCATCAATGCTTTTATTCTCTATCTTAACTAACTCAACCCAATTACTATAATAATCTACCAACACTAAGTATGATTTACCACCAAACTCTAATATGTCACTAGCTACAATTTCAAAAGGAAGTTGTGGTACTGGCTGATTTATAAGTGGTTCCTTTACACAGTTATTACTAAAAGTTTCACAGACTCGACACCTACTTACAAAATTTTCTATATCTACAATCAATCCTGGCCAATACAACAACTTTCTAGCTCTGTTTTTTGTTTTCTCAACTCCTAAATGAGTTTTGTGTAATTGCTTTAGCATATGTAATATTAAACTAGCAGGTATGCAAATACGATTATTATAATATATAATACCACTTTTAACTACTAAATCATCCTTTAATTTGTAAAATTTTTTAACTTCATCTAAATTAATATACTTCCTACTAGGCCACCCTCTTAAACAATAATTTGTTATGGTGTAAAAGTTTATATCATTATTTGTCTGTCTACTAATATTCTCCATACGATTATTCGTAATAGTATACTCAAGTTCAACACAGTGTACTACCTCTGTCCAACATATATCACTGTCCTGTTCAGTTTTAATAAATGACCTACTCAACAAGTCAGCAATATACATCTTGCTACCCGGTAAGTATTCAATCTTAAATGAGTATTTTAACATTTTTATTCGTATCCTTTGTAACCTCATACTGATTTCATTAATGTCTTTTTCTTGTATCCTAACTAAAGGTTTATGATCTGAGTGTACTAATACATTCCTACCATAAATAAATTGATTAAATTTATGCAAACAAAAACATACTGCTAAGTACTCTTTTTCTATTTGTGCAAATCTACACTCACTATCTGTTAAACTCCTGGAACAAAATGCCACAGGCTGTCCTTGTTGTAACAAGCAACCACCTATGCCACCTTTGCTCGCATCACATTGTATTACAATTGGTAACTTACTATCAAACAGTTTCAATGTAGTTATATTAGCTATTAAACTTTTTAAATCTTTAAATGCTTTATCCTGTTCCTCACTCCATATGAATTCAACATTATTTTTTTATTAACTTTCTCATTGGTAAAACTACATCCGATAACCTTGGTAAATACTTAGTTAAATAGTTTACCATACCCAATATTCTTAGCAATTCAGTTCTACATTTTGGTTTTTCTATTGCTATTACAGCCTCAACATACGCATCATCAGGTTTTACACCCTCTTTAGAATAAACTTGTCCTAAATACTTAACTTGATTTATTTTATACTGCAGTTTATTTTCATTAAATTTAATATTGAATTTTCTAGCCTTTTCTAATACTTGCTCCAAAATTTTATCATGTTCTACTTCATTTGACCCTGCAATGATTAAATCGTCAAAATATATCTGCACATCTAAATCACCAAATATTTTCTCAATAACTCTTTAAAATACTTCTAGACTGCAAGCCTATCCAAAAGTTAACCGTTTAAACTTATATTTGCCAAAAGGTGTAATGAAAGTGCAAAGTTCACTACTTTTCCTATCCAATTCAATATGATAAAATCCCTCTTTCATATCTATTACTGTAAAAATACATTTACCCTGTAAGTTACAACTAATTTCCTCTGACGTCGGTATTGGATGTCTATCTAAAAAAATCCTTTTATTCAAATGTAATGGATCCAGGCAAATTCTTAAAGATCCATCACTTTTCTCAATACATACAATGTTATTAACCCATTCAGTTGGATCCTCAACTCTTTCAATAACGTCTCGTTTCATTAAATTATCTAACGTAACTTTCAACTTATCCTTTACCAGTTCCGGTAATCGTCTACAACTACTAACAATAGGTATATACTTTTCTTTCAATTGTATTCTATACACATATTGAACTCTACCTATACCACTAAACAAATCCCTATTATTGTTAATAAAGGCTGTTTTGTCATTTTTACATTCAGTATGGACATTCTCAATTTCTATTCGCCTTATCAAATTCAATTTTATACAGCTATTTAATCCCAACAAAGGTTTACCCCTAAACTTAACTACTATAAATCTTATTTTATAGCTTTTGTTACCTATACTACACCTTAAAGCAATATCCCACTTACTTCTAAATTATTTTCACCATAGGAGACCACACAATGCTTTACCTGTTTTATCTCTCTTTCTTTTGATAAATTTATACATGCAATTGATAAATTACCACTTACAAAACACAATCGTGTTGGGAAAAAAATTTTTTAGTAAGAATTAGGCGCAAATTTAAACAAATTCAGGAGCGTATCACGTTTAAAACCTATGTTCCGCTCCCATTGAGCACCCTAACGGATGAAGAAATTTTGAATAATACCCAATATAAATTGTCCAAGGATGAAGATTTTGATGGAACGATGTGGTTAATGAAGGTATTTATGGATGTATTTTAATTCAACTTATTTATTATTTTTATTTCAGATAACATCCTGATTCTTTTAAAATGTTTTTGAAGCTAGTTATATCTTTTTTTAACTTTAAATAAAACAACTGCTTATGGTGGGACTTTCATGATCCTCATACACGTTTTAGGTTTAATTCATCTTAACATTTATTACAATTAAAAAATATGTACAATAAATTCCACAAAAAAAAAATAACCTAAACAAAAATTTCCTAAAACTACGCTACGCGCTATGCATCTATGTCCTCCAGTGCACCCAGCACGTTTAAAACTTGAGATGAATTCATAACATTTAATATAATTAAAAATATGTATTGATAAAAACTATGTAACTAATTTATTTAACAAATTACAAGTTAACTGTTATAAAACAATATCGTCCTTACTGATCCATGATCGTTCATCCAATCCCCACCACTTTACGAATAACTTATTATTCTTGGATCGAAGCACTTTTTCCACCAGGTACACATCGGGATACTTTGTTTTCTGTAATTCATGTTCATAAAACCCTCCCAGTACGGGTTTTCCTTTCATGTCTTCTAGCATGTACGTAGTGGGGTTAGTAATGCAAACTTTCACAATTTTAAATAGTTCACTAGACCAATTGGGTGTGTATCCTTTGGCAAAAATGCTTTTAAATTTACTGATTCGTACTGTCACCCACAGAATAACGATTCCTATCGAATATTTTTATGTGCGTGTAAGCCTCTAGCTTTGTATGATTACCGACATCTTTGGGCTTCATTCCGGTAGTTCTATGCTTACGATTGTTATAATCCATCATTATGGTATCAATTGTATCAATCCATTTGTATTTATCTTGTAGGTTGAATGACTTATATAGAGCACCCTTAATGAATCTGATAACACGTTCCGCAATCGCAGCCTTCTTTGTGGTGGAGTAATGGTTTACTCGATAACGCTGCATTAGTTTAGCAAAATGCTCATTGTAGAATTCTTTCCCTGCATCTGTCTGCATATTTTTAGGTTTTCGGCCTTGTTTGAAGATTGTTTGCCCGTTTTCGTTTTTAATCCTTTGGTCCCCAAGTATTTTGAAAAACAGTCGATAACCACTAATATATATTTATAGCCCTTATTTTGTTTGGCATATGCATTACATTCCGCCAAATCCGCTTGCCACAGGTCATCAAAACCTTTAATTATTGTTCGCCTTCGTTTACAATTTTTTCTTGCAGGTTTTTTGTAATTCGTTGATGAGTTGTAATTTTGACATGACACTAATTTACCCACAATTTCTTTAAGTTGATGCAGTTTTTGCTCTAACACTATATATATATATATATATATATATATATATATATATATATATACGTTAGAATTTCCTGTAACAGCTTTCTGAACTGCTAGCAGGCAAAAATCAAGATATCCTTTACTTATAGCATCACCATCTTCTTCCGGGTCCGCCAACTGTGTCAAACGATTTCCAGCAAAATTGAACCTGGTTGGTAAATAGTATTACTTAGTGGTGACATCTTGAGGATCTATGGGATTGCCAACATTGCTGAATCTCTTATTCTCGATATCAAATTGATTATCCTCGATCAGTATGAACCGAGGGGTGAATTTCTTGAATTGATACTGAACATGCGAACGTCCAAATTTGTCAAGGGGCATTTTAGTTGTGATATGCCGATGTCAATGCATTCTCATTTATACTGTTTAAAAAACGGCTGTTTGGTCTTTCAATGTATCCATCTTTTTTTTTATGATTGTGGACCTGAACAGGCTAAATTAGGCCTATCGTGCTAAAGCACTCAGGAACGTATAGTTATTCTACAATTGATATATCATTTACGACACCGGTGTTTCCCGCTAATTTTTCCGCCCACAATACCTCTAGATCGCGAAGTAGTTCATGTATATCATTCCAATATTTATATTCAATCGGTCTGTTTGTTAATTCCTTAAAAAACATAGCTCCACCTCCTTTAGTTGTGGGTGATTATGATAGCAAGGGTTTGATTACTTTTTTATACTTTTTGCTGTGGTTTCCCCGAATTTGTCTACCTTCATCATAATCTCGCCTTACAACATTCGTAGCTTCTAAAATACTTCTATAATCTTTTCTATCTTTTGAATTTACTAGATTTAAATCGGGTTCACTCGTAATAAGCAGATCATATAAACCCCGAGTCCCTTTATAAGTTACACCTTTAATAATTATATCATCTCCTTTAATTGTCACGGGAGTATTACCAATTGTCCATTTGTCTGTTTTAATGTCATAGTGGACTCCATACTTATGATCAATAGTTCCCTCATGATCCCTCATAATACGTTCAACATATATATGAAGTAATTCATTGTACTGCTCGAAAAATTCTTCTGAAATGGGTTCATTATTGGGACCATCTGTGACACTAAGAGATTCTTCTTCCTCTTCTTCATCAGTATTAATCTCTCCTACGGTAGATGTATTTAAGAATGATGATGTACGAAGATCTGGAGGAGGATTTCTTTGAAAAAAACGGTAGCTGAGCTAGCGGGCTAGTGGGGGTAGTAGCACTCTTATCATCAGTGAAATCAGGAGTCCTTTGAGCTAGCGGACTAGTGGGGGTAGTAACACCCTTATCACCCGGAATCTTTTGAACTAGCGGGCTAATGGGGGTAGTAGTAAGTTTTCTTGGAAATATGAACAGGGGTGGTTTTTTGAGTTTAACGTCAATGGACTCCTTTTTAGATGGATCGATTTTATTTACTATTTCAGTTAGAGGTTCTATTAGAGGCTTGTAGGTATGTTCAAATGTTCGTTCATTATTAATCTGTACAGTTTTAAGACTGTTGTATTTCTGCCGTATTATTTTACAAGCTTGAATAATTTTTTTCTTTAACATCATCTCCTTATTATCCATTGTAGCAAAACAGGTACCGGTTTACTTCAAACAGATAGCTGTTCCGCAAAGAGGTCAAAACCGGTACCTGTTTCTCAAAAACAGGTAGCCGTTTCCCACAGAAAAGCTCAACTGAACGAAGCAGTTTAAGGTATTAGATATTCATCAAATCTGCCCAACACATGTCCCGAAACAATTTCATGCTTATGGTGGGACACATGTTTTAGGTTTAATTCATCTTGCTCAAATAATATAATTAGATTTGCATTGTCACGAATTAATTGCTTCGGAATTTTGCTGTAAGTTTAACCCAAATAGAAACAGCCAATATCGTTATACCTACCCATAGAAAAATATGCCTTTATGTTATTTTGCTTTTCACAAGAAGATAATCGAAGATAAAAATAGAGTTTGACTTTGCACAATTAGGGTCAATCACGTCCTGATTATCACTGAAGGTAAAGTAGCCTATGTCCTTCATTGGAAGTAAGATTTCCTGTAAAAGTTTGTACTTGTTTTGATTCAATGACTTAGAGTATACGTATACATGCTTAAATTTCAAACCATTTTTCTCGGTAAGCCGACTGATCATTGCGTTTGTTTTACCGCAATTGGATGGACCGCATATAATGCTTCGTATACTATTAGTAAGTAAATCACCGTGTTTTGAAGTAATAGACTTTTCATCATCATCAGAGTCATGATTTTGAATTGGAAGTTTTTGTTTCTGAGCAACTACTTTCATTTTTGCTGGTGGATGAAATAAAACTAAACGAGTAATTACAACATCTTTATTTATACACTAAACATTACAATAACTATAACTTTTTCACTTCTCCAGTGAGTGGGCTGTACTGCACAATAGCGCCACGGAGAATAAGACCATAGACGAGTCCATTATCGAAAGGTGTTAGAGATTAAATTTCCAATTTGATGTCCACTGCGGAGTTTTTTAAGGATTCATTTTGTTTAGAGCAGTCCATTACAAATACTGGACATGATGTGAATTCGGCGTAGTCGAATAATGCATCTTTATCATCTTCGCCATAGTAATCACATCGGAATTTCAAAAAATTGTAATAGGCGGGTATGTATTGGTTAGCACTAAAGTTCAATCGCATTGCTTCATATGTATAATACTCAGAATTCTGATGTACTTTAAGGTTTCTGATGTTAACGTGATCAAAATTCCCTGCTCTTGCCGACTTTGTATACCTTTTACCTTGTTGGAATGCAACAATTATCCAACGCGGTTTTCCAGTTGCGTTGACGTTTTTATTGGCCATATGTCGGATGTTGCTTGTTTTAAAGCGGTAATTCATATAACTCCCATTGCCGAAATGGGACAGTAATAATAGAATTCTTATTGATTCCTTCAAAGAAGTCAAGTTTCGCAGCGTCACACAGTGTTAAGTGTGGTACTTTTATTTAAGGTTATTTCTGTATCATCATCACCATAGTAGCAGTTTATATCGCTTCTAGATCGAATTAATATCAACTCTTGACGCATATTCACGATAATTTTACGATAATCATCCATTATTCCAAATATGTGATTTAGTGGTATGCATACTGTAAAAGATTTTTTTCCATTTTCCGCATCGAATTCTACTTGTAATGGTTCTTCGTTCTTAGTGACCACCCCCAAATGGTTTAGTGCTTTGCTCTTGTTTGCCGTATAAGAGATATATCCCTTAAGTGCGGATGTTATGCCTGGATTTCTGCAAACATCCACTCTTTGACCGCCTAACTCATAACGAATTTCGTCGAAAAGAAAGTAGGGAAAATGGTTGGTTAAGTTGCATGCTTCTCCTTCATCTCCTTTTTTGAGAACAAGTTTACCTTCTATGTACAGAAAACTATCGTACGTAGCCGTAATTAGATCTTGATTTTGAATTAAGATGAGTATTTCTTTGGAAGGCCCATATTTGGAAGATCCATAGGGAAGATAAGTGTGAATATCCGGTTTAATTACAGTATCATCAAAATGTACGTTTTGAAACACGTTTAATGATTCGGCCATTGTCGCTGAGAACTTTTAAACCAATTGAAGTTAAAAAGTTTTTCTCTGCAGATGTTAACCTCAATGAAGGTTGATGGCTAATTAATGACTTACAGTAGGGATGATGTCTTTTATATGAATTTTTGAATGACGGAATTGCTCCTTGGTTAATTCTCAGACCCACGCTCTTTTAGTTCTAAGCGTACTGTGAATGGTACACTTTCACCAAAGTCTATTAATTCACCCTTTTGATTAGTCAAATTGTTATATTACTAATTATGTTGGTGTTTACTTTTAAATATTGAGTATTACTGGGAGTTTTATTTAGACGATAACCTGGTGGAACTGGAACATCAATCTCATAGAATACTTTAGCAGGTTACCCGTTTCGATAAGATCCTTTTATAATGTTGCACTCTACGTCTAGATTGATGTGTTTAAGTATTTGGATGTCTAACGCTGATGTATATAAAATATTTGGTTCCAATATTTTAGACTCAAACCCTAGCATGCGACCAATGCTATTGTCTTTAGTAAAATCGATCTCAAATGAACTATTTACCTCACATTTAAGTGTATTGTTGTTTGCTCTGATGCTATACTTTTCTGTAGGTATCTTAGATTTTAGATCATCGTTAATTTCATCTATCGTTGCCTGTGTAAATGTTTCTAATGCTGTTGCAGCCGTAAAAACCGACCAATCCAATAACGTATTTCTTCCTCAAATCTAGCTCTATCGGTGGATAGAAGTTGTAGCTAGCTGTGTTACCGACACCTTCTAAACTGAATGTTATTGACATAACTGAGAAAATTTGATGTATCGATTATTTATATAGAAATTGCAGGCATAGGTGTCCGCAAATAATTGTATTAAATTCTTGATCTTGGTTGTAATTATAATAAATTTCACATCCCCGAAAGTAGTTAATCACTTCGATTGGTGGTGGAAGATTAGCGAAACTATCGTAGTACCATACATTTTTACCACGCTTTTTGTAGCAAACCCAATGTGTACCTGGTCCTCTTTGGCTATCTAAGTTAATAATTCAGGATTCATCTTCCCGTGGTAATTTAGGCATGCTATCTCTCATAAAAATATTCCTAAAGTAGGGTACATTTTTGGTATATTTCTTTAAATCAATATCTGTTAACGGTCTTTCGGGTAATCTATTCAGTTTTTTTGAAACGGTTTTAAGTATAACGCATCACCACCAGACTTATATGGTTTTAGATAAAGTACACCGCCACCTTTCATGGTGCCTATAGCGATCGATCCCATCATACGATTATGGCGCGATGTCTCTTCTTGCAATTTTTTAGCATTTTAAGCTTCATTGACTGCTTTAGCAATTCGCGATGCACCGCCAGCTAATGCACCGATTGCTGGTAATCCAGCAAATAACGGAATAAGTAATGGTAAAAACCCTCCTTGTGTAGGTATGGGAATTACTCTAGGAACTTTAATGTTTTTCTTTCCTCCTTAACTTTTTACCACACGTTTTGCCGCTGAAAGGGCTGACTATTGTGTCCGAAATTTCCGTTAAGTTTAATTTTTTTAGCTATTGTTTTTTTCGTAAATTTACCCCATTCTTCTTTTTCTTCTTCAGATTAGATTGACGTTTACACCCCATTCCTAATTTTCTCTTTGCTTGCATGATGGTACTGACTGCTAAAGCTGCAGTTCGTTCACCTAACGTTGCGCCCCCAAGCTTTTTTTTGCAAAATTTTATCTGCTTTATGTCTACGTTCTAAATCTCGGTAATCTCTGTAACTGATACCATGAAGTTTGCACTGAGCATCTAACTGATTAATACCGGGATCACCGCGTGCGAGTCGTTTCTCTAATTTTGTACCAGAACCGCAATACTGGTAACCAGGTAAATGCAATTCAAACGGAAATTTATTGATTAGAGTATTCACTAACCACCACCACCTGCACTCTTTCGCTTTCTACCTAACATTGTTTAACTAGATGGATAAAGCAGGGTATTTATACCTAAATCAAAACAAATCAAAGTTATTTCTGTGTTTGGTAAATGCTATACATTAGATAAGCAGGACGATAATACAATATTTACATTAAACATACAGTGTTATGTGAATTAATATTATACTTGGCATTTATAACATCATCAATGCCTTTATAAATGTCATTACTACCATGAAATTCTTTCTCACGAAAACGACGGTAGTCAACAACTTATTGTATGAACTTTTCATAAAAACATACCAGATTGTAAGAAATTCAAGAAATTCCAATCTATAGCTTATTATATCCTTTCTACATTATGGGCGTTGAATGTGCAGGAACGACTGTTGTAGGTTTCTATCATAACAGTTTTCAAAATTCTGTCACATCCTTTAATCAATTCCCAATTGTAATAAATACCAAGATTGCTAGATAGAGATTCGTAATGTTGCTCATAGATTATATCTTCTTCGTTTACATTTGACCAATCAATTTTGTTTTCAATTTCTTGGGATCGGAAAAATTGTAATTCTACATATGAACGCCATCTTAGAAGCTCATTTCATTACTTCATATCCAACACTACATTATTGCTTTCATCACAGTTGCTACACCCCATACGCACTACTGGTGCAAGATTGAGGTGTGTACTGTATCCAATTTCCATGTTTTGCGTGATGAGTATAGTTCGATGGTTTATAATACGTACAATCGATTAAGTATTCATTAGCCACTTGTTTCTACACTTCATCCTTATGTTGAGACCGATCTGTGTTAGGAGAAGAATAACCTTCATCTTGTTTCTCTTCATTTTTACTACTACAACTACTACTACCATCACTATTTTGATGGCACCAACAACAAAATGTTAAATTATTATTCATATTGTTACCACAATGATGTAAGATATCCATATATAATGGTGAACTTCTGAGTTTGGATCGTTCCAGGAATGATTTTATTGCTGCTTGCGTGGCTTTACTTGCTCACAAATTCACTACGATTAAACACACGCTGTAGTTTATTTATAGAGGAAAAATGTGTCCTTTAGTACCTATCGCAACTTGTTAAATACCCCACCTTGAGCTATCCTATTTTTTGCTTTCCAATTTTGACTTTGACGACACCATAAGAACATAATGATTACTTTTGCAATTTCTATTTTTAGCTTTCCAATTTTGACCTTGGCAACACCATAAGAATATAATGATTACTTTTGCAATTTCTATTTTTAGCTTTCCAATTTTAACCTTGACAACACCATAAGAATATGATTACTTTTGCAATTTCTATTTTTAGCTTTCCAATTTTGACCTTGGCAACACCATAAGAATTTAATGATTACTTTTGCAATTTCTATTTTTAGCTTTCCAATTTTGACCTTGGCAACACCATAAGAATATAATGATTACCTTTGCAATTTCTATCCTTAGCTTTCCAATTTTGACCTTGGCAACACCGTAAGAATATAATGATTACTTTTGCAACTTCTATTTTTAGCTTTCCAATTTTGACCTTAATAACACCACAAGAATATCATGATTACTTTTGCAATTTCTATTTTTAGCTTTCCAATTTTGACCTTGACAACACCATAAGAATATGATTACTTTTGCAATTTCTATTTTTAGCTTTCCATTGTTGACCTTAACAACACCATAAGAATATCATGATTACTTTTACAATTTCTATTTTTAGCTTTCCAATTTGACCTTGAGAGGACGAGTGACCTTGAAGCGAGGGCGCGTACGTCAACGACGATAAAACTCACTTGACCTTGTAATGTAAATCCTATACAAAGTGGATTAGAACCCCCCCCTATATGACTACTGAGGGGTGATTTTTAAATTATCTACCTAGCTATGAAAACGGGTTACTAGGCGATCGAAAACAATATTGCGTATGCGTTAGACATTCAAAGTAACGTTGTCAAAATAGTAAGTCAATCTATAAAGTAGTACAAATTTGCCACGGCAATTAGTGAAGTAACATGAGCGAAATGAAACTTGAGTATCGGAGTGTCATTAAGTTTTTGACAAAGGAAGGGAATGGCCCAAAAATCATTTTCGAAAGGATGACTACAGTGTATGGTAATGATGGGCCATCATATTACCAAGTTAAATTTTGGTCAATACAGTTTCGTTGGGGGAGGGATTCAATTGAAAACGATGCAAGAACTGGCCGGCCAGTGGAAGCGAGAACGAGGGAAATTGTTCGCAAGGTTGAGCAATTGGTGCTGCACGACCGCCGAACAAAGGTTTCCGTGGTTGCCAAAGAACTCAACATTCTGGATTCCAAAGTTGCTCACACCAGAGCAAAACAATGCAGAGAACAAATTTGCCGAGACAATTTGGCGGCTTTGGCGCAAGACCGTGACTTTTTGAATAAAATTGTTACTGGTGACGAAACGTGGGTCTGGATCCCCCCCCCCCCCCCTAGCAAACAGGAATCGATGCAGTGGGTTCATAAAGGCTTCCCACCGCCGAAGAACGCAAAGACACAATTTTCGGGAAAAAAGTTGATGGCAACTGTTTCCTGGGATTCTGAGGGTGTTTTGATAGTGGAATTCACGGAAAGAGGGTGTACAATAAACGCTGAAGCTTATGGAAACACAATTAAGAACTTAAAAACGGCTCTCTTGCGAAAACAACCGAACTCGGATCGTGAAAAGACATTGTTGCTTCATGACAACTGCCGCGTTGACAAGGCGCGCATCGTGCAGGGTTTGTAGAGCTTGTCCGGATTTAGCACCATGCGACTTTTTTTTATTCAGACATTTAAAAAAACATTTACGGGGTAAACGATTTGAGTCGGATGAAGCTCTTCAAAAAGAAGTACAGGATTACTTTGAGGACCAAAAAAATGAATTGTTTTCTTAAGGTATAGGACAACTGGAGACACGTTGGACTAAATGTGTTAATGTAGGAGGAAGTTATGTAGAAAAATAAATTTTTTGTTTTCCTTCATAGCTAGGTAGATAACTTAAAAATCTCCCCTCGTACTTTACCGAAAAAGTCTGTTGACGTATATTTTGTCTCAAGCTCTTAAAGCACATAAATTTAAAAAATGTTGAATGCTTACTTAGTAACGCATGGTTAAAAGTTTCCCCTTAAACGTTAGCAAAATGCTGGGAAGAAATAATTAGGTGTAACCAAGATTTTTCAAGTTCTAATTCAGAATGGGAAGCCTACGATCTAATTCCTTTAAGAGAATTGCGTGAACAACAGATCGCCCTCAAAGACATTTCGCAAATGTCAAACACATTAAGTGAAACACTTGGTGATCCGGGCGTTTACCAGTGGATAGAAAAAGAGGAAGACTCGCTTCCAAATGAACCGGAGATGAATGAAGACAGTAACTGCGAAGCTGAGATCATCGATGGTACTAATTCAAAAGTTAATAATTATGAGGCACTTAAAAGTTATACTATATGTTTAAAATAAAAGAAAACAACGTTCCAGTTCACGACATGTTAGTTCTTCAAAGACTCAAGGAAACAGCTTTCATGACCCACTACAAACAAGCTAAGCAGACAAAAATTACAATTTTTTTAAAGAGTAGTTTAGGTTTAATGTACGTGTTTCCTTAGTACATATGTACATACATACATATGTATTATATACAACCTATTTTTTGTGTCAAATATTTTTTTTAGTTTTTTACTTTAAAAGGTTTTTTTTTTAATTTTTTGATATGTAATTACATTCCTAAATTTTAATAAAAGAGATTTTCTACAGAATATACTTTGAACACTTGCTGTTTCGGTAATCTGGATCAGTCCACTTTTTATTAGTCCGAATTATCGAGGTTGTACTGTATAATTAAAATGGAAACGAACACAGAGGGTGATTGATAATCCTGACGTGAACTGGTGGACTTAAACAAAATAGCAACTTAAAACTAAATTTACAAATTGCAAAATAGTTACTATAAATGCTATAATGCACATTTCAGTTATATATTATACAATTGAAGCATTGTTAATAATCCATTCCATTAAGTTTTTTCGTTCTCTTTTCTTTACAAATATTTAAACCTTTAACGTGTTCGCTAATAAATGGAAGGTTTTGATCGCCTTAATAAGGCTATTTTTATAACAAACAGTTTTAGAAAATGTAGGCAATATTATAGACTTATGTCTTGTTTTACTGCTAGACTCAGTATAATTGTGCAAACATTTGTTCTAAATTAAGTGGGTACTGTTTTATTTCAAATCTATTTTTATTTATTATCTTAACTAGCCTATTCTGTTGTGCTTGTAACAATCCCAACTGATCACTGCCCATGCAATATTATCATAGTTAATTATACTGTGAAAAAATGTGAAATAAATAATTCTCAACACTTCCACTGACATAGTTTTCGCCAGTTTATAAAAAACATAAACAAGATATTTAGTTCTTTTTTGAGAATGTATTCAATATGTTTGTCCCATTTTCAGTTCTCATCAAAAATAATGCCCAGATATTTACATTGCTTAACCCTATATAATTTAACATTATCAATTTTAATATTCAGTTCATTTTCACCTGGCACGCTGTCACTATAATTTCTAAAGCTTAAGTATATAGTTTCATACAACCTGTTTAGTTTTAACCAAATATTAATTTTATCAAGATACATATTCATTTTATTTTGTGATATATCACATAAAGAACCATCTGTAATTGTCGCAGTATCCACGTAAGAGAGGATTAAGTCCATAGGCATGTCACACACTAGATCATTCACATACAGAATGAATAAAAGGGGTCCAAGAATCGTGCCCTGTGGCACTCCTTTTTCACTATTCTATATTCACTGTATAGTGAAAGTCACACTGAGAATGCAGTGTGGAGTCTTGTGGAGCACACCGTTGCCAGTTGTCGTTATGCTAGGATCGGTTAAACCTCAAGTCCGGTCTCAGGCAAATTTCGCCGCTCTCACAGATTCGCTAAAAACTTGGAAGTTTGATGATGTTTATACCTTCGCCTTTGTTTAAATGTTTTCAATAATTAATAATAACAAACAATAAATTTCAAAATTACAAAAGAATTATTTCAGGTAAAGTTAATTTAAGAAAAAATAAACAGAGAATTAATTGTACATTTATAAACAAATAAAATGTTTACACTATTTACACGTGCATGTAGTCGACACAGTCATTATCGAGGTCTGAAATCTCATTCTCAGAACTGTCGCTAAAATTTACACTTATTATGAGTTCATCCACGTAGTCTTGGAGGTTATCAGCAGCCCACATTTCTTTTTCCGTTTTTTCTCTGACATGTGCAACGCAATTACTCCAATTTTGTGCAGTGACATGTCCAAATGCTTCATTTATCAATAAACGGACGTGCTCTGTCTTGAAATCGGAGTTCTTTGTTGCAATATAGTGCTTAATCTGATTCCACACGATCTCGATCGGGTTAAGCTCACAATGGTATGGTGGTAAACGCAAAACAGTTACGTCGTATTTTGCAACTATTTCTTCATTTTTATACTTGTCGTATTGGTCTCTATATGCGTTGACAACTTCAAGCAGCTCAGATTTTAAATAGGAGTCGTCAAAGAAAATGTTTCTTTCGAGCAGCCAATCTTTAATTTGGGGTTTGTTTCATGAAATAGTTGGAAAACTAAATTTACGCGAATGATACAAAGCGTTATCCATAACAACAACGTTTTTGCGTCCGTTTTTGGGTAAGGCAGGAATCAGCGACTCTTCACACCATTGCTCAAAATAGTCGGCGTTCATTTCGTCGTGATAATCGCCATCGTTTTTCTTTGCCAAGAAAACACGTGCGGCGCCAAATAAAAATCCACCTTCATATCCTGCATGAAGAATAACGAAACGTGGACCTTTTCGTGTAGGTGCTTTGAGGCCTGTGGTTAAACCCTTTATAAAAGCATCTCTACGATTTGTTATGGTATTATCACACCATGCATAGTTCACCGTTTGACCACGTTGACCCAAGTCTCATCTAAGTAGATAATATTGCAATTTTCTTGGTGATAGTTTTTGATGGCTCTTAAATATCTGTGCCTCCAATTAATGATGTCGTTTCGCTCTAACATTATGCTTTTACGACCACGCTTCATATATTCAAAACCAGTATCTTTAATCAATCTACCTAGGGTACTTAAAGAGAACGATGGCGAATTCTCATTCCCTCGAATAACATTGTATACTGCTTTCAAAGTTGGAGGAATGTTTTAAAAAAAAGTCATTGTGCGCAATTCTTCTTAATAAGCTCTTAACACCCTCATCGTATGCATATTCGCGAGAATTTGGCTGACTTACCCGCTTTTTTCTTGCTGCAGGAGATTTTAATTCACCATTGTTTTGCTCTTCCTCTTTCTTGATGGTAAAAATTGTTTTTTCACTGACCCCACTCATTTTGGAAGCACGACTCACCGCTGCAGCCTTTCTAATTAATACAATTGTTTAACGATATTTAGATCGTCTTGAAAATTCATATTTGAGAATTTTGAGTGATTTTTTCAACTAAAATTTTCCGATTTTTTCAAAAATAAGGGCAGTTTACTCTTACGTATCGTTCGCAAAAAAATAAAAAAGTTTTTCATTTGTGTCCAACTTTTTGGCGGCACTGTATAATAACTTCAAAGCCGACCCTGTCACAGCCATCGGACAACCGGGAACATTCTCGGTGTGACTCGCACTATAGTTATCAGTCATTTTGACCCTTTGTAACATCAGTAAAACAGATTTGCATAACATTTAAAGCTTTACCTTGAATACCAAGGAAGTACAGTTTTTCCAAAAGTATAGAATGATCCACCGTGTCAAACGCCTTAGCCAAATCCAAAAAAGTTATCAATATTAGCCTGCTCTTGCCAAGGTCATTATATATTATATTAGTAATGTAACTCAATGCATCCCTGTTTCCTCTATTTTTTTTAAACTCAAATTGTTGATTTGATATAATTTTACACATTCATTTACAAAATTGAAAATTCTATCATGAATTAATTTTTCGAAAATTTTAGCAACGTTTGATATTAACAAAATAGGTCTGGAATTAGACGCAAGTAATTTACTATTAGCTTTGTGGATAGGAACTATATCAACTTGTTTGAATATCCTAGATCAGGTAGCAAATTTAATGCACTTATCAAAAATATGTACCGGGTGGGCAAACAAGCGAGGTAAGCGGCTGTATCTCAGGACCTGTCCATCTGAAAATGGGAAAAAAATTTTATTATGAATGTGGCCATGAGAAAATGCTAGAAATTATTTTGAAGTTCCGTATTTCACCGCTAGGGGACACAATTAAAAATAATAAAATTCTAAGTTTCTCCCTAAACTCATATACAAAGATACATCTTTGCTTACATCGTTAGTAAGTCTAGACGATTCTACATCATTTTGGTTTAAGATTCATTGTAGCACTGACCATAATAAGAGTGGGAGAAGCTATTTAAAGTTCAATCATTAAAATTCCTGTATTTAGTAAAATAAAACTTGTTTAAAAGACAAATGTAAGTATTTTAAATCGCCAATCCCATTGTTACACAATAGTTCCTAATAAAAGTGCTAGAGGGCGCAATTTGTTATCAGTTTTTTCATTTCTCCGAAAATTTAAATCACACTATATGTTTTTGATATCGTATTCGAAAAGTAGATTAAATTTACAAGAAAAGGGTAAAAACCGCAAGTTGATACCTTTGCTCGCTTTAAAATTATATGAAGATTTTTTTAACAATTTAATTGACGAAGTTTGGTTTTGCTGAGCTGAATTGGATAAATGTTGGTCTCATATTAAAGAGATAGTTGTTATTCGAATTAAGGACCAACTGTGACTTTTAATGTCCATTACCGTCGCTAGGGGGCGTTCAGAATAAAAACATACGGTTTTTACGCTTTTTTCTTCAAAATTTTAATTGGAATGATGTAGGTATCTATTATATCAAAGTCAAACAGTAAATTAAATTTGCCATAAAAATAATACAAGATTTATTTTAATACTGTTAGTTTTAGAGTTATAGTGAAATTAAAGTTTAATTTTAACGTGTAAAATTTAAATAAAATAAAAAAATCCGATTTTAAACCCAAAAATATTAGGTATTTAATGCCTCGAAAAATGTTCAAACTGCTTATCGTCACATTCCAAACAGTCTTCCAATCTCGTTCGGGTGTATAAACCTGTTGCATCGATTTCAGCAGCTGGTAGTTGACGAACTGCATCTCGGATTCTGTTTTCCATGTCAAATCTGGTTACCGGTGGTATTTGGAATACACTGTCCTTCAAGCGACCACATAAGTAGAAGTCGAGATACGTCAAATCGGGTGACCTGGCCGGCCAAGAAAGTGTTCTGGAAAATATTCGTTAACATGGTGCCGCACGTTCGCACGTTAAGGGAAAAATGTGCTGGACACCTGTCCAATTGTAGATACACGATTTGCCTAATGTCCAATGTCACATCTTCTAACAGGACTGGCAACTCATTTATTAATAACTCTAAGAAGAAAGTATCAGTTAGCGCACGATCAAAAAAATAAGGACCGATAATTTTGCCACCTATAATGCCACACCACACGCTTAGCCTTCAGCGACCTTGGTGCTGCACTTCTCGCATCCAATATGGATTTGCATTTGCAGCAGACCAATAATGCATATTATATAAGTTTACCCTACCATCACTATCAAAAGTAGCCTCGTCGGTCCATAGAATTTGTGATAAAAAATTCCTGTTTTCACGATCATTCCTAACATCAATTGACAACAATTTAATCTGTGATCAAAATCATCTTCATTTAGGGCCTGGTGCAAAACTATAAGGTAGAGGCCCAGTCTAAAAATAAAAAGTAACGCGCATATAGTCAACTGTGTGTCTACTAAAAAGGATGTGCTAATGCAATTACTTACCTGTGGTCTTATAATATGGTTCGAATAGTAGTTCGAGCTATTCCCAAATCTAAAGATAACGCCCTAGTTCCAATGTGTCTATTAAATTCTATGTAGCCCAAGGCATTAATTATATTTTCTTCCGTCCTTCCAATGCGACGCCTCCTAAATCTAGGACGACGAAAACTACCAGTATCGCGTGGAAAAATTCTTCTTCCATAATGATGGCGATCTGGATACCGGGTTGCATACTGTCTTTCAGCTATTGCTGCATTTTGAAAGCACTCGAAATAGACCGCAATCGTATCAACCACTTCATCACTTGTGAAAGGCATTTTAAACAATATTCACAAACCAAATTGACAAGAATTAAAGTACGTCTAATAAAACTTTTCTATACAATGTTATTTAAAAATTTTTTTTGTTTCCGCGACCTACTACAAAACATAGATTAGACATTCCAAGACAAAGGGCTAGATGGCAGTATTTATTAATTGAAGTAGTGATTAATTGAGAGAGTTTTATTTAAAAAAACATGTAAAATGTAATATTTTCTACCTACTGTATTTGTGTAAAATTAATAAAATTGGTATAAGGAAGGTAAAAAGTGTAAGGTAAGGGATTAATAAGCGGGAATCGAAGCAGCAGTTTTACACACCTGAACAAGACTGGAAAACTGTTTGGAATGTGACGGAAGGCAGTTTGAACATTTATCGAGGCATTAAATACATAGTATTTTTGGGTTTTAAATCGGATTTTTGATTTTACTTGAACTTTCAGGGCGAGTCACATTAAAATTAAACTTTAATTTCGCTATAACTCTAAAACTAACAATATTCAAATAAATCTTGTATCATTTTTATGGCAAATTAATTTACTTTTTGATTTTGATATAATAATACCTACATCATTGCAATTAAACTTTAAAAAAAAGTGTATAAACCTTACGTTTTTATTCTTAACGCCCCCTAGCGATGGTGATAGACATTAAAAATCACTGTTGGTCCTAAATTCGATTAACAACAACTATCTCTTTAATATGAGACGAACATTTATCCAATTCGGATCAGCAAAACCCAAGTTCGTCAATTAAAGTGTTAAAAAATCTTTATTACGCTATAACTTTAAAACGAGCGAAGACATCAACTTGTGGTTTTTACGTTTTTGTTGTACATTTAACTTCACTTTTCGAATAAGATGTCAAAAATATACCGTGTAATTTAAATTTTCCGAGTAAAATGAAAAAAAAAACTGATAACAAACTGCGTCTTTACTTCGAATAACAAGTATCTCTTTAATATGAGACCAACATTTATCCAATTGGGCTCAAAAAAACCAAACTTCGTCAATTAAAGTGTTAAAAAAATCTTCATTTCGCTATAACTTTAAAACGAGCAAAGGTATCAACTTGCGGTTTTTACATTCTTCTTGCAAATTAAATTTACTTTTCGAATACGATGTCAAAAACATACCGTGTGATTTAAATTTTCAGAGAAGTGAAAAAAACTGATACAACAAATTGCGCCTTCTAGCACTATTATTAGGAACTAATGTGTAACAATGGGAACAGGCCACGTATTTCATACCCTCCCCAAGGCGGAGGGTGGGCTGCTTCGCCTAAGTAGCCGCACATGGTGTGCATATACGCAGTGACCATGCCGCTACATGTGTATGAGGAAAACCCCCTGAAAAAACCTCATACAAGGTAGACGATAACAGGAATCGAACTCATTACCTCCCGAATGCTAAGCAGGTCGTGTCACCACTACGCTGCTAGCTCGGTTAAAGATGTAAGCAAAGATATAACTTTATATAGGAGTTTTGGGAAAATTAAAAATTTTATTATATAATTCTTAATTGCGCCCCCTAGCGGTGAAATACGGAACTTCAAAAAAATTTCCAGCATTTTCTTATGGCCATATTCAAAATAAAAAAAAAATCCCATTGACAGGTCCTGAGGTACAGCCGCTTATTCGATCACCCGGTCTCATGGTTATCTAAAATACATTCAATATCATTAGCTTTCTTTGGTTTTTTCTAACTTTATTTCCCATAACTTTCTGGAATCAATGCTATTTTTTTGGATGTTTTCTTTCATATTGTACCTTAGCTTCATTTATCACATTATTCAAGATTCTCACAAAGTTTTTATTTTTAATTTAATTACTTACCTAATTTCCAAATATTATATAATCTTCCTTTAGTTTTACATGATTTAATCATAGCATTAGTAATCCTTTGCTTTCTTTTTTTTGGTTACTTTTATTTTTAGTAAATTTAGCATAATGAATACAATCAACAATGTTATCTACAAGAATTCTCGTTGCCTCATCAGGGGCATACATATTTAAAACAAAATTCCAATGAACTAAATTAGCATAATATTTTAGTTTATTGTAGTTAATAGAGTTGCGGTGTTTATTAATATTTGTAGTGACTGGTAAAAATTTCTTAATTTTGACAAAAAGAGGATAAGGATCAGTATTGTAATCAGATTGGCTAATGTAAATGGTTTAATAAAAATATTATCAATACAAGTGAATTATTAGAGGGTCGAGTAACTTCCAAAAAACTCGGTGCAAAACCTCGTTGCAAAAAATTATTTGAGAATTTAATTTACAAATAAGAAATGGTACAACTGTCTCAAAACATTAATACAACTCCACAGTTGAAGACAAATGAACGTTTTTATGCTGTAGAAATACAGATCATTTTCAAAAGATAATATTAAACTGGCCTTACTATATATTACAACAGATGTGTAAAATATTAATAGATAAACAAGCCATTTGATTTTTACGACATTGGGACGAAGTTTCTGAGTATATATTTATACAAGAAACATAATGCATAATGCATATCAATTTTTTTATTTAATTAATTAACGCTTTCTTTAATAAGCGTTTATAAAGATATCTAAAATTAAATTATCTTTAAAAAAGTGTTCTATACTTTTTCACATATAAAGGTTTTTTAGATATTCACAAAAAGTATTTTAGGGGTCGTACAAGTTGCTTTTAAGGACTTATTTATTATCCTACAGAAAAAATTTCATTGGGGCACCATATCTGTAAAAAAGTCTTTACGTTTTTTCTGTAAATTTAACAGTTTTTTAAATATCCGCAAAATGTATGTGTGTGGGTTTCAAAAACTTTTCCACTTTTCATTATGTATTTGTGTCAATTCAATAAACGATTACTGAGATTTTACAGTTTTCAATATACTCGCAAAAAGTACTTTAGGTACTCTTTATGAAAAGTCTCAGTTTTGCTACAACGTTAATCATTTTCTACATATTCACAAATAGTACTTAGGGCTTATGTATTACCCATCAAAAAACTTTCATTAAGAAAACTCTACAAAAATTGAATTATGGACTTTAGACTCTTTGTTCTTAATTTAATAGATATTCAGATATTCACGAAGACTGCTTTCTATCAAGTACCTTTATTCCACAATCGATACATACCATAACCAGTGTTTATCAATAATGCCATAACCTTATAGCACTGAGAAAAAATGATGGAAATTGTCGAAAACTCTACAGCATTTTTTTTATAAAAACAATAGTTATGTCCTTCACACATAAGAGCATCATCTTGGTACTAATACCATTGATATCACTAATATTGTCAATATGTTATTATGCCAACCCAGCCTATGAAGCGTGTTATTAGAAAAACTTGCAAAAGTGCTGTTTCCTTTCCATCATTACCCTATTTAAGTTGCAAGTGACTTCTAGTAATTCGATGGCGTTTCACTTACATTACTGGCATGATATTGTTCACATTGTTGATCCATATTGCTGATTAATTTTTTTATCTCTGTCAACTTTACCCAAAATATTATTGTACTATTTTGGCCAAGGTACTCCATTTTTCTCCTTGTAAATATATCTGTAGAACCTTTTAGGCTCCATTTGTAACTTTTATTGCCCAAGTACTTTATTATTGCTTTATTGTGTATGTTTACAACTTATTGCGTTACCACTCCATTGTTGTAATTCAATTCCAATGTTATTACAAATTGTATTATAATTTTTTAAGGAATTAACATATGAAAAAATATATAGGATGTTCAATTTAAAATGACAAAATTGATATATTTTGTATATAATACAGATGTAAAATCTTTGGTCAATTAAATCAATTATAACATGGTGGTTTTGAGAGAGCTCCACATTACATTTCGATAAGTGGTTAAGGAAATTATTAAATATCTAATGCAAAAAATCTACAATGTGGGTTATCTGTAGAAATTGACATTCTAAGTTTTACCAATATTTAGATTTTCCCAAATTACTTACTTAAAATAAATCGACTTACTTAACAAAATTAATCAAAAACACAGATTGTACTTTGCACAACTACAATACTGACAGAATACATAAGCTAGCTATCATATAACAAAAACTCGAAATTGATAGGTGGTATGGGGGCCAAGCTTATCATGCACAGACAGATTCATACACAGAGGAAAAGCACTCCCACACATGTGGACACATATTCCTTTATGACCAAATTGAAGAATTAAAATTATTACAAAACATAGGTGAAAGGAGTTTATTTTGTTTGTAATAATACTTACTTGTTCAAGAATTAAGTATGTGTTCCTGAATGTGCTCTTCACTTGTGCTTCAAAAATTGGGCCCCTATGCTTTTTAATGTGAAGTTTCTCATGTGGAAATTGTTCAACAACTTTATGTATTTGTAAATTTTCTACACATGGTACTTTTTTTACTGCATACTGCACATTTACAGAATATTGTGTTGTCGAATATTTATTTTTATAAAGTTGACGCCGTATCTTTGGCTTGGGAAGTAATGCTTTCCAAGCAGATATTTTGATAATATGGTATTTACCACTGTCTAACAAAATTGGGGGTGGTTTATTATTTTCATAAAACTCATCAAAATCACTTAAATCTTCATCACTACTATAATTATCATCTGAATTATAAAAAGCAGAATGTATTTTATAGGCATACTTTTCTTCATGGTAGTTCATTTTAAAACTTACATAAAAACCGGTGATTGAGTCATTTTTTCAAGAAACAGAAAATCACAACAAAAAATTACAAGTAACATTTTTAAGTTAGCGTTAAAATAATTCTAACTTAAACTTAAAAATTAAATGAAAAAAAATAACAAAAATTAAATCAGCAACGCGAAACAGGGATAGGTAAATTGTTTGAAAACATTGAAAAACTTTTAAACACAGTGTCTCCTATCTCATCGCTCGAAAAAAATTAAAAACTGTGTCTCCACTCTCGCATATGAACCCATCGTTGGGACACGGGGATTTATTTATCTATGAATCTATGCAATTCGTTGTAGCAATGTAATTGCAGAAATTAATTATTCGGCAATTCTAGTTTCTTTTCTGCATTGCTTGTGTTATTTTGTCAACATAGTCATGTTTATGATTATTTTATCGTTTACGTTTACCTTATTGGGTAGGTTTGTTTGATTTGTTTTTAATTTTACTTGCACTCAATAGAAAGATGTGTAGTTTTGCCAAAAGAACCAACTTTACCTTCAGATATTTGTCCTTTACAGTTGTACAAATTGCTGAGACATTTCCGAAATAATTTTCGAAATGGTGAAATGACCAACTCTAAATGAGTACGAGTGGCTTTTCATTGTTTCATCAGTTGCTAAGTAACGGAGAGTAATTATTAACCCACCTCTTGCACCAATAG